>ML777648.1:1923106-1937107 GCA_009831015.1 Picea engelmannii
ATGTCAAACATTGGTGGGAAACTTACTGGGAGCAGAGTTCCACAGAGGATTCTGGAATATATGGGGTCGAGCCCACTTGGGATTTTTTTGTGGATGCGGTAAAGGAACAATACTACCCTGTTGGAAACTATGAGGACCAGTACATGAGATGGACCACACTGCAGCAAGAGAGGGGACAATCAGTTCCAGAGTTCACCAATTGCTTCCATACCTTGTGCACCAAGATGGGTATCAAAGACTCTGAACGACATTTGATTCTGAAATACCATGGGGATTTACACAGATACATCCAAACTGAAATGGATTTTCTAGACATCTCATCACTCGGTGTTGCCTATCGATATGCTGTTAAAATCGAGCAAAAATTTAAACACTAGAACAAACGGGAGTTTGGGTCTGCAAATCCACAACAACCAAAGTATGAAAAAGACAGCCCTAACAAACAGTCTCCCGAAAACCAGTCCAAGCCACAAGAAAAGAAGGGTCACAGGAAGACAAACAAGGACACCGGAAAATGGTGCGATTTCCACAAAAGCCCCTGGCACAACACCGACGAATGTTGCTCAAAATAGTCATTGGTGGCCAAGATCAAACACAAGGAGTCGAAACTTGATTCAAAATATGATTCTGAAAATACTGGTAAAAGACAGATCATCAACGTCGATCCCACTGCTATTGTCGTGACTGCAACAATTCAACCAGAAGAACCAACAGATCCAGAAGAGGGGGAGCGCCTTTTTCATTCACAGATGTGGGTGAGGTGACCCCACTGCATTTTATTGTTGATACTGAAAGACAAAAGAACCTCAGCTCAACAAAGGTCGTCAAACAGTTGGGATTGTCGACAACACCACACCCACAACCATACAACATCGGGTGGCTTCGCCAAGGATGAGATCTTCGTGTCAGCTAGTAGTGTCGATTGCTATACGGCATCCAACCCTTCAAGGATGAGGTATTATGTGATGCTGCCCCACTGGATGTTTGTGATGTTCTCTTGGGCCAGCCATATATGTGGAAACGCCATGCTATCTATGAGTCTCGACCCCGTAGTGTCATTATTACTCTGGGGGGTCATCTCTACAGGATACCAGAGGTAGTTCCAACTATTGCCCCACCTAAACAGTGCCACAAGGTAGTATCTCATACTACAAAATTCATCTTCTCCACAATCTGTTCAAAAAGGGGAAAAAAGGATACTGCAACCACTACAGCCTCGGCCCAAGCACCTTCTATCCACCAGAAGTAGGTCGACAAGGTTGCAAAAAAGCAAAAAGATTCCTTCTACACATAGTCATCTAAAATAGCCAGACTCGTTAAAAAGGTCCAAACCTTCCAGCCACAGGTTCGTGATGACCTTCAACAAACTAAGCAGCGCGACGTCTCTAGCAAGACAAGTAGCTCACCAAGATGCAGATTCAACAAATGCTTTTCCCTCTCCCCAAGAAACTCAACGTAATGGGGAACATTGCTTCCTAAGGGGGGAGGAATGATCCAGGTGGATATTGGTGGCCACCCACCTATTCTACTTGGACCCTCACCATTGCTTCTTTCAGTTTTTTAGTTTTCGCACAGTTTACTATTTTTAGCAATTTTTCGGGTCCTGAACTTCTGGAGCCGTTTTGAATCCCTAAACGACGTTTTTTTGGGGTATGTTGCGGTCGCAAATTTTCATCATGAAAATTTGTGCAAAATGTTGTAGTCCTCGGATAGATATTTCCAATGGGCTATCATACGCCTAAAATGGAGATCGTATGCAAAAGCTACGACCCCGGGAAGTAGATGTACCAACTTACCCAAATGGGGCCCACATGACTTTTGGTGCTTCATCTCCTAGGGTTAGGTTTTTGGATGTCTAGGACTTTTGGCATTCCCATTTATTGTAAAAGGGCCTTCAGAGCCTCATTGTAATCATATTCTCATGGATGTGAGTAGCCATCACATCTCTTCTCAGAGATAAGCTACCACCATTCTAGCGAGTCTTTCACTTTGTATTTTACAGTCTTTGTACATTTATTTCATTAATAGAAATTGTGTATTGCTGTATATCTGTGACTCTTGTTATTTCCACTATATCTCTGTTATATTGTTGTCTCTCTTGCAATATCTTTGTGCATTTCTTTATTATATCTCCGCTCTCATTTCGTGCTGAAAATAATCCGGATCATACTCGCCATAAATGGTGGGGGAAAAATTGGGAAAGAAATGTATCTAAACTTGCATTCTGTGGAAGAGTTGCTTTTGAACATGACACCCTTTCACTCGCTTTGTGTCTAGGTTGGGAAATCCACTTGTCTCCTATCCTTTATAAGATTACAAATTGGTCTATGATCCCTGTTGTTGAGTCAGTGTTTACAAGACAGTTGTCGTGTCATCAATATGTTCAAAGAGAAGTTCAACCCAGAAATCCTTCTATTGCGTCAGCCATTTCTGCAGTCTTTAATCCTTCTATTGCGTTGGCCATCCCTGAGTTAGTTCCGAATCACTTGTTACTCTGATCTATGTCAAATCTTGTTACTTGTTTCGTGTCATTGATGTGGGATACATTAAGGCCCTCCTGTGACAAGTCTTTTCTTGTCGACTTCAACTCATTATCCAGGAATTAGACTTAGAAACTAATTGGTACCTTGGAACTTGCATGCCTCAATGGTAGGTTTCCTTGCTTTCGACAGTGGGTTTTCATTATCGACCCATGATCGAGAGATTTCGTCGAGTGTTCGACCTTAGCTCATTGATTCACATTTGTTGGATTGTACCAGAGTACCTTGAGAGTCATTGACATTATTGGTGATTTCCCTCACACTTGTTAATGGTATATACTAATGACCGGTAATCAAGTGGTTTCTACCATGTTCGACTTCGACACATGTATTCACATGGTTAGATTCGTACTATAGAGTGGTGGAGATGAAGACCCTAGATATTTAATGATAGATCCAAGTTGCGTTGGAGTATATTCAGATTGTACTATTTCATAGATCCACATTGTATGTCTCGTGGCTATGTTCAAATTTGAGTCTTTGGTACATAGATCCACAATGTATTTTTGGTGGCTATGTTCAGATTTGATTCATAATGGCATGGATCCACAGTGTATGTTTGGTGGCCATGACTTGTCTTACTTGACATGGATCTTTGCATGTCAACATTTATGCTCTGATTCATTTGTATTCTGAGTATGGGAATGCCTACTTCAGTGATGATGTATTATTGTACTGTATTTCCTTGTTTGTTGGCAAGTTTCCGACCGACTATTCCTTGTTCCCTACACAAACTCGACAAAGTATTTCATCTATCACTTTGTTCTAACTTCATACTTTCAGGGGCTCTCTGTTACATATTATTTTCGTCATTCCTATGACCATTAATGATGTAAACCTATTTGTTGCCTTCAGAGGGGTCAGTGGCCTGAATTCCTGAAGAGAGAAGGGAGAAGAATTTTTCCTGAGAAAAGAAGTTGCATTTTCCTTTGGAAAAACCTTGTAAAAAGGGAAGATCGCAGGTTTCTATATAGGTAGGGTGCGAGAATGCTTAATTCTCGCAGGTTGCACCATAGCTGGGTTGTGAGAGGTTCGCAAGTTGCTCTATAGGCAGGCTGCAAGAATACCTACATGTGGGAAAAATGAGTGTTTTCTCGAATCTTCTAGAAGGAGAAACTTCCATGGTGAGGTGGCATCTGAATGGTTTGGATCTTACTCACTTTCATGATTTAGTAGGATCATCCTAACCTCGTCACCTTATCCTCTTCAACTTATAAAGGGAGAGGAGTTCTCATGGAGAAAGTTAGCTCTGGTTAGCTTTGGATCTTTTGGGATTGTTAGCTTGGTTAGAGTGGATTTGAGATTTGCTTTGTCAAGATAGATTGTAAATAGTATCAGATCTATGCTCTCAGAATCCTTGGAGCAAGAAGTGTGTCAGGAATGAAGGATAGTTGGAAGGGACCTTATGACAACAAGGCCATGGTTGTAATCTCTCTTTCACATTTAATATGATACAGTAATATGATTCTTTCCTATAAAGCTTGTTGTGTTTTATTGTATGATTCCTTGATCACATACATAGGTTTATATTGAGTTTATGCTATTACTATCACTTTGGTTGGTTGAGTTCTTTTGTAGGATCATCATTGTATGAGCATTGGAATGGAGCTAGGATGGCGATGGTGAGAGGAAGTGGCATTTAAATGGTATGTCACCCATCCCTCTTTGGTTAGTAAATTCAATATCTAAAACTTAAGGAAAGCGTCATGTTCTGGTGTGTTTTGTTCTAGTTCTAGGTGGATCTAGAGAGATTAGTTAGTGTCCGCACCTATCGATTTTTCCGATAACAGTACTTGGATTGTTTTGGGTGCTGGGAAACTTGTGAGAGCTTTAGAGATGACTGGTTTGGGAACCCAAGTACACTTTGGAACCATCCTTGTGGATTCATAGCCCTGGCTCGGGGGTGACATTGCTGTTGAGATTTGGTGCAATGGTGTCTACGATTGGGTGGAACGTCCTTGGTCTGTAGCTAATTGGTGTTGCCTTTTTATAAATATAAGTGCTCTCTGTTGTGATATTATTATCGGTGTATGAATCTGTTTTGCTGTGTATTTTAATTATCGTTTAACTAAATCGTAGATTATGCATGCTTGTTGGATATTGTTGTGCATGTCGCTAAATGTTGTATCTTATGCATTCTTATTAATTAAAGAAGGTATTGGTAAGAGTATGAAGTCCAAGGGTGGGCTTGTAGGTAGCATGCCCCGACCTGTGGTTGGCTAGGGATGTTACAGATGCTAGGATATTTTCAAAGATAGATCTCAGGTCAGGATACCATTAGGTAAGGATTAAAGAGGAAGAGATTAACAAGACCGCCTTTAGGACAAGGTATGGTCATTATGAGTTCAAAGTGGTTCCATTTGGGTTATCAAATGAGCCAGTTATTTTCATGTTCTTAATGAATGGTGTTTTCTGAGAATATTTAGACAATTTTGTCATTGTATTTTTGGATGACATCCTTGTATATTCCAAGATAGAGGAAGTGCATGAGAATCTTTTGAGGATGGTGGTGCAAGTTCTAAGAGAGCATTAGTTGTATTCCAAATTGAGAAAGTGCTCATTTTATAAAAAAAAAAATCAATATTTGGGGCATATCATATCTGAAGAAGGGATAACAATGAACCCTGAAAATATTAAGGCCATTAAAGGGTGGACAACACCTAAAATTGTGACAGAAGTCAGAGCCTTCATGGGTCTAGTTGGCTACTACAGAAGGTTCATTGTAGGGTTTTCGAGAATAGCTCACCCCATCAATTCCTTGCAAAGGAAGGGGAAGAAGTTTTAATAGACAAAAGAATGTGAAAAGAGATTCCAACAATTGAAGCAACTGTTAACCAGTTCTCCAATTCTGAAGATCATGGATATGAAAGAAGATTATGTGGTTTGCACAAATGCATGCAAAGAAGGATTAGGAAGAGTCCTTAGTCAAAAAAGATTTTCGATATGTTTTGAATCCAGGAAATTGAAAGAGCATGAAAGGTTCTACGCGACTCACGATTTGGAGTTCGCAGCCATAGTGCATGCTTTGAATAAGTGGAGGCACTACCTCATGGGAAAGAGGTTTGAGTTGAGGACATACCATAATGGTCTGAAGTACTTGTTTGATCAACCTACTTTGAATGCTAGGAAGATTAGATGGTTGGAATTCCTCTCTGAATATGAATTTGATATCAAGCACATCAAAGGAAAGGAGAAAAAAGTGGTTGATCCCCTCAACAGGAGAGTGCATGAAATACATGTTACAAAAAATTTCATGTATCACATGAATCTTAAAGGAAAAAATTATGAGGCTGAAAAAGTTGATTTGCAATACATGGAATTAGTAAATAAATTGTAGCAAGGTAAAATGCAGCAGAAAGATGAAGATTACGAACTAGGAATTGATGGAATTATCTTGTACAGAAACAAAGTTTATGTACCCAATTCTCCTTAATTGAGGAGTGTGATTTTAAAAGAGATGCATAATGTACCTTATGCGGGACACCCAAGATATCAGAAAATAATTTCAGTAGTCAAGAGCCATTACCATTGGCCAGGTATAAAGAAAGAAATTGCATAGTACATTGCCAGATGTATGGAGTGTGAAAGGGTCAAAGTGGAGCATAGACACCCAGCTTGGTTTCTACAACCATTAACCATCCCTGAGTGGAAGTGGGAAGTGGTGACAATGGATTTCATCACAGGATTTCCCAGAACAAGAAAGCAACATGATGCAATCATGGTGGTGGTGGATAAGCTTATGAAGGCTGCCCATTTTATTCCATTGAAGAATACTCACAAGGAAACTAATGTTGTTGATATTTATATGAGGGAAGTAGCACGCTTGCATGGCATACCCAAGATAATTGTGTTTGATAGAGACCCAAAGTTTACCTCCAAGTTTTTGAGAGGATTATTCAAGGGGTTCAGAACAAACTGAACTTTAGCACAACTTATCATCCTGAGTCTAATGGACAAACATAAAGAGTAAATCAAGTGATAGAATATATGTTAAGAATGTATGTGATGGACAAACCATCTAAATGGGAAGATTATCTACACTTGGTAAAATTTGCCTACAATAATGGGTATTAAGCATCACTGAAGATTTTATCATTTGAGACACTTTATGGTAGAAAGTTAAACACCCCAGTAAGTTGGGACAACCCAACTGATAGGGAAGTGGTTGGGCAAGAGTTTCTCAAGGAAATGGAAGAGAAATTGTTAAAGATAAAGCTGAATTTGAAGTCTTCCCAAGACAGGGAGAAAAGTTATGCAGACAAAGGAAGAACCCACAGGGAGTTTAATGTGGGTGATCATGTTTTCCTGAAGGTGAAAGCCAATAGAATTTCCCTGAAGATGGGAAGTTGTTCCAAGCTGGCGGCTAGATATTTTGGACCATTTGAAATTATAGAAAGGATTGGACCAGTAGCTTATATGATTGTATTTCTTGCATCCATGACTATTCATAATGTATTTCACGTATCATTACTCAAGAAATATATACCCGATGTTAATCATGTGATTGATTGGAATGTGATTCAGGTGGAGAAAGAAGGCACTTTGCAAGTGCAACATGTGCGCATACTGGACTGGAAGAGAAAGCAACTCTGAAATCGAGTCATAAATCTTGTAAACGTTCAGTGGGAGCATGAAGATGTTATGCGAGCAGAGTGCCCACATATTTTTGAAGATTTTGGAAATCTTGTTGTTGTTGTGTAAATAGGTTGCAAGGACAGTGCAAAAATAAGGGGAGGGGATTGTAACACCCCAAGGCCGAGTCCCTGCTGAATTGTGATTATGCTTATAGGTTGGTGAGTTGAGTGTTTATAAGTTGGAAGACTTATGTGTTTATTAGGTCGGAGAGCCCAGATGCTAATGCCAATGAGCCTGATTTTGTACATGTAAATACTCACATCATTAATAAATTTACATTGGTGCATGTAGACATACAACGAAAAAACGTTATGGGGGACTAAGCTCCACTAGGCAAGAAAAGGGAAGGGGATAAGTGTCTAGGAATAGGGGCTAAGCTAGAGGGATTACCTCTAAATGAATAATATTATATTAATATTTCCTAGAGTCTAAGGTTTGACATAACCATGTTGTCCTAATTTCTTGGGGAAAGGGAACGAGTGTTAAGTGGAGCTCATGCAACTTCTAAAAGACACGTTTCAACCTAGGTGCATGCAATTTTTAGGTGGGAAAGTTAGCTTGTTTGGGGTTTCCCCTCACCATTCTCACCAGTCTCACCATTCCCGCGAGGGTCGCCACTCTGGAAGTCAAACATAATCCCAACTGATGCATGCACTGAGAGAGGGAAATCCTTAACACATCCAACCATTGCCTCCATCATCGATCTCTACAACTTATTAAACCCACACACATAGTGTTATCAAGATGACCATTTTTCCTGTGAAGCACAACATGACTACGTAGTGTCTGAGCCATAATGTGCCTTAGCCTTGTTGTTGCTACCCATGTTTTCTATGGACTGGTGTGTCTTGCAATCATTACCAAATCCCTTACCCAATTTTTGTTGTGGAGGTTACCCGCTAGACTTAGGAGATGAATAGAAGAGGCAGGTTGTCAAGTCTATGAGAAACTCTCTCCATGTGAGAGAGTGTGTTGGGGAAGTGAGTTCTCCTGGAGGGAGTCTTGTAGCAGCTACAATAATTTGAGACTTATGGTCCAGCCTGTTGCTGAAACCCTGGAAGGGCGGTTGACATCCAATTGACTTGTGATAGTGAAGGTGTACACTCCTGGGGTGGGACAGATGTGTGGGATTGAGGGTCTGTGGGCTGTGGGCGTAAGTGGCTCCTAGGAGAAAATCCTTCCTGTCGATCTGTGTGACTTTCGTGTTGTCATTTCCAAGCCTAGGAATCCCTTTCCCGATGGATTTTAGTCCCAGATCAGGGGTGAACCACTGTTGAGCATGATGAGAAGCGTGGTGTAAGGCTGGGAGGTTCGTGGAAGGTATGCACATAGTTGGTGGTCATCTATTAATATATAAGTACCCAATATTTGTTCTCTGTATGATGTGTATCTTGAAACTAAGTTATAATGTTATTAGAATTGTCTGTATATATTGCATGTATGTTTTAATGTTGTTTCTTCATGAATAGGTGTATGAACATAATGTTATAACTATTTAAATTTCATTAGATAGATATGTATATAAATATATATATGAATATCAAATGTTATCTGTATTTATTCTTGTTAAGTTTTACATGTGAATATTTATGCAAGTTATTCAGTGGCATGGTTTGGCATGTTGGTTTAAGGTCAAGAATGTTACAAATTGGTATCAAAGTAGAAAAGAAAAGTTACATTTATTAGGTTGCGTTTCCCAACAGAGGTTTGAGGGCCAAGGACGTGACAAAATGGTATAAGAGCAGAAAGTTGTTTCCACTGTGGTGTTTCCCAACCTTGTTGGGTGGTTGGGGACATTGCATGATGGGTTGGGGAAAAACAAAGAGGAACAGAGAGGAATCCCCAATTTTATGATTGAAATCTAGGTTTAAATGACTCCTAATAGGTTCCATGGAACCAAGCGGTAAAGTTGCAGATCAAAATTCGACCTGGAATGGTCAAAATTCTAGTTTGAATGTCTATCTGTAAAGTTGCAGGTAGTTTGGTGAATCAACGATCGACATCACACTTGATCTCAAGATCAATGGCCAATATTCTCCTTGATAAATTTAAAAATTCATAGGGTTTCAAACATTTGAAAGGTTGGGTAAATCAATGACCAAGATTCATTTTAGGGGTTGTGAAACTGATGAGATCAATGGTCTAGATCAATTGGAGAAATGTCAAAAAATTTCTAAGTGTTAAAGTTCAACAAGAGAAATCGTTAATGACTGATGGTTGGTTCGGTTGAAAGGGAGAAGATTTTGGTTCAACCATAAGACATCTCTAACCATTGATGGCCGACGATCGAGGGTTGGTTGAATCCAACAAAGTGTTTTCAAATTCCAATGGTTGATGGTTAGGTCGACTGAAAGGGAGAGGAGTTTGGTTTGGCCATAATACATCTTTGAAAAATGATGGCTAACCATTAGGGGTTGGATGAATCCACCTAAGTGTTATCAATTGTCAATGGAAATTGTTGATGACCAACGAGTTGGTGGTTGGGCGTCAACTGATTTGAAGACTTGTTCATGTCGTCTAAGAGAATCAACCAATGAACGATGGAGGGAAAAGGATGATGATGTGTCATGCCACGTCGATAACCACATGTCGTGCCACATCACCCAAGTTGACACCTCGGGATGATGTGTCATTCCACTTCAACAATTGCCAAGTTAACCAGCAGAAGTGGTTGATGGCTAATGATCAGGTTGACCTATTTGGGAAAGTGTATTCGACAGTCATCAGGGATCAATTATTAGTGATGGCCGACAGTCAAATCAGTTGATTTAAGAGTTGTTTCAAATCGATTGTCAGGGAGTTGGGCCAACAGTCGGATCAACAGTTTGGGAAAAACGTTTTGCATGTCCAAAGGAAAGTGTCGATTGGCGATGGCCAATAGATTCAAATCAATGGTTACTGTTTCTCATGATTTGAGATCAATGGGTTAGATTTATAGGGATGTTACAATAGTAAAACAATACATTTTGTATGAAATTTTCAGAATTTTTCAGAATTTTGAAGGTCATTAACTTGCAGGGCATTTTTGAGGCCCTAAACGACGTTTTTAGCAAGTCAAAACCCATGAAAATAGAGTATACCAAGGTACATTGTGTCTCTACAACTCAAATAAAAGAACTCACAGAGATATATCCAACGAGATAAATGATTCACAAAAAAGAGCTCGTATGAGAAAGTTATAACCAAAACAGCGAGGGTAAAATTTTGGCACCAGATTTATTTCCAGAGGGAATAAATCCATGCTTAGAAGTCCAGTTGGGGAACAAGAGTAGTCTGTGGAAAGCTTATGACACATAGAATCCAAAAGTGGATTCATATTTTGGTTATGGGTACCTAAAAGTGTGTAGGAAGAGAAATAAGACACTTGCAGCATGTAGGGATAAATTGGGTAAAACAACCTAAACTTCTTTGGACCATAAATTTTAACTCAAAGCTCGGATTTCAGAAAATGAATAGTCGTTGGAAAGTTCTTGAGGAATAGAAAACATATGTAGACCCAAATTTTTTAATTAGGAAATTGTTGATGGGTAGAAATGACCACTTTTCAACTAAGATGAAACAACCTGCTCCGAGGTCCTTAGACTAGAACCCAAGCCCTTTGGTGTAATTGTCCCTGAGGGGTTTTACGACTCCATCAGCTGATGATGGAATCTCCTCAAAAGAAAAATATTTGAAGCAAGTTTCCCTAAGGTCCCTAATTACTAATATATAGAACTAATGAATATTTATATTTACAAAATTCATTAAAATAAATCATTAAATACTATATACAAGATTTACAAATTTTACAAATTATACAAAAGTTACAAGATTTCAGGAACCTTGACAAATAAAGATTTTTCAAGAACTTTTTAGAACTAAATCTCAAGAAAAATAGTGTAAAACTAATATAATAACATATATTATATTTTACAATCAAACAAAAAAGGAAATTTTAAATGCAAATAAGTTGACATAGACCAAATGATCACAACAGTTTGGTCGAACCTGTAATGAATAATATACATTTAAAATTGATGAAAATACATCGATAACACACTAACAATATATCTAAGAAAACAAAAACAACTATGATGGCCAGGAGCACATATTGAATCTAATGATTGTATCAACTTTCACATTTGATATAATAAGCCTTTGTCATCTACAAGCAAGATATGTCTTTCTACCAGGAAACATACAATGCAAAAATTTAAGAAGCCCGTTGAAGCATAGTCAAGTAAAGTTCCATAATTTTTTGTTTATGGGAAAGAAAAATAATCATAACATCAACCCTTCATTCATCAAAAAATTAATCACATATGAGTTTCAATATAATAAAAATGTTTCATGTAATGAAACTAATATATAACCAATCAAATATATGAAAACTGTAAATATTTTCGATCAACAGTTAACACACATCCTTTTTCATTTATATTCAAAGAGTTGGTGTAAGTTGAAACAATTAATTGGAAATTTAAAAATTAATATTCAAATGATGATAAAAAAATGAATAAGTAACATGAATCTCAAAATAATATTTGAAACACAATCGAAATCCTCTTTGAAATCATCTTAAGTAGATATAATGAACATTTAGATAAAAGGGATATTGCAAACCATGTATTAAAAACGTTCAAAACAAGACTTATAGATAGGTCTTCAAGAATAAGTGATTTTATTGTTTCCAAAAAAGTAAGGTCTACCATGTCTTCATTATTCATCTTCTCTATAACCAGTGTCAAGATCTGATATATATAAATTACAATGATTTTATCTAGATCCAATATCAATGGATTTCAAAAATGGATCAGATCTTAGAGCCTTTGTAGATGCATAAAATATTTTTTTTGCCCTACGTATTTGAGTAAATCACTACTAGATGCATGAGTTTCTCCAATTTTAGGATCGATCTTGAAATGCATTAAAGATCCCGTTGCATCGTTCCATGAAATTGGTGATAAATTTTGATAAATTTTCCTTAACGTATTTAGATAAAAGAATCATGCCATGATTAGGTTCGTAACTAATAATTGACACCCATAAAACAGAAAAACCAAACAAATAAATAATTTAAATATCTTAAGAGTAGCTACAAAATGTATGATTTTGTAGCTATTCAAAATAAAGAAAATAACGAATAAAATAAAACTAAATCCAAAATAAAAACTAAAATTAAACTACAATTCAATTAAAAGAAAACAAGTGAGTAATCAACAAAGATTTTGGTGATCAAATGTTATAATTTATTTCATTGGAAATACAGCCATAGTTTGTCATTCTTCAACATTCTCCTTCTTTATTCGAAGAGAAAACATCCACGTGTTAATTATGTAATTAAACTTGAAAATTATTATTGCCACTTTAGTCCGGCGATCTCATGTGATATTCCTCTTTTTTCCTTGCTAGAAATTCTCCTTCGACAATGCTCTGATAATGTGCCTTTCGTTATTTCTGCTGAAAATTTGCAAGACATACTTTTAATGCGTTGTCAAATGAGTACAAAGCATGACTTTGTTCATTTATTTCATTATGATTCCCTTGTTAATAAATATATAAACAATATTTACAAGGAAATATAATCAAAATAATAAGTTACATTTTAGGATGGATCTCAAACCAAAGCATATATTTGACTCAAAATGATCAACTCAAGAATCAGTTATGTTAAGAATCAAATATCAATATAGCATAGAAAAACCTCAGAAAAAGTATTCAACGCTTTGAAAAAGAGATAATTTCACATAATAAGCCTCTTCGAGGGGGTAACCTCCTTTTACTCTACTTAAATGTTCAAGAACAAGATGATTCAAAATGAAAATGTCTCCTTGGTATATATAGGAGACTAGGAGGTATAATTACAACTAATGGCCTAAAGCTGACATAAATAAAATAACATTACTAATATAATATACCCCAATTAAGGGGTAATGAGCCAATATTAGGGCTTAACATGCCCCTCCCCTTGAGACAAGTGCTTTTTGCAACACTTGAGTAACTCGGGATGCTTCTGTATAAAAGACTCATATTTCCAAGTGGAATCTTCAGCGGTTAGTTTCCTCCATTTAATGAGATACTCTGAAATGGATCTATTCCTCAGCTGGCAAATTCTTGTGTGAGTGATGGCTTCAGGCTCCAATATGATTTTTCCTTCCTCATCAAGTTCTGGCAATATAGTTTGAACTGAGATCTTGTCGCCTATAACCTTCTTTAAGCATGAAATATGGAAAACTGGGTGTACTCATGAAGATGCAGGCAACTCCAGTTTGTATGCCATAGTACCAATCTTTTGCAACACCTTATAAGGGCCATAGTACTTTGGTGATAATTTATTATCCTTCTTGGCTTGCTTGAGGGACATCTATTTGTATGGTTGTATTCTTAAAAACACCCAATCCCCTACTTCAAAACTTATTTCATTATGATGTTGATCTGCTTGTTGTTTCATGCGATTATGTGCCATGGTCAGGTTGTCCTTTAAGATTTGGAGAACTTGTTGTTGATTCTTGATGTGATCTTCCACTGATTGAACCTTAGATTTTTATTTTAGAGAAGAAGTGATGGAACGAGGGTGGTATCCATAAAGTGCCATAAATGGTGTCATTTTTGTTGCAGTATGAAAGGAAGTGTTATACCACCATTCTGCCAAAGGTAACAATTTGAACCATTGTGTTTGTTTATCAGAGACAAAGCAACGAAGTTAGCCTTCTAGACATTTGTTCACTATCTCGGTTTGTCCATCAGATTGAGGATGATAGGATGAGCTATGAGCCAATTGAGTACCCAAACAAGAAAATAATTTTGTCCAAAAATGTCCAGTGAAGATGGGATCTATGTCACTTAC
>ML777648.1:1953590-1997087 GCA_009831015.1 Picea engelmannii
GTTAAATTTCTCGACCCTAAACTTTCCATCTTCCGACATTGCTCCCACTCGAACCAGGAACCCTCTTTTCCTGCGAGTTACCTTACGCTCTGATACCAGTTGTTAGAAAAACAGGACCACAGAGCAATAAAATAAAACAAATGAGGAAATAAAACACATAAGATACACAATACAAGAGAGACACAGATTTACGTGGTTCACCCAGTGTGGGCTACGTCCACTAGAGAAATTGTCAGGTCCTTTCTTTATTATTATCCAACAAAATGAAGGGATACAACCTACAACAAAACCCGTTGTAACTTCCTCTTCTTTCTCTCACAGTCTCCTCTCTCAGAATACAATATTCACCATCAACCAAAGCCACAATACATTTCCCTCATAAAAGAGGGTTGCCTTCTAGGGAAAAAAACCCTAACATAATCTCTATCGTTAGATCTGCAACCTTATAATGAACGGTCCAAATTTACAATGAAATTACAATATACTTTTATAAGGCAATTTTTGCTTTGGGGGATTCGCCCCCAAACCCCCATCAGGGGACGCTGCCCCCGAACCCCCACTGGGGGTCTGCTTGCCCCCAGACCCCGCAGAGGAGGTACCCCCCCTCTACACTCCCTCGCGTGGAAGAGTGTACATACTTCTGGGGTGTAAATACTTCATGGGGTATAAACATGGCTGAAAGTAAAAGACCTATAAATCAGGAAGATAATCAAGCTCCACAACCAACACTCCCAAAGTTACAGGAAACTGAGGAAGGATCCCTAAAGGTTGACTAGTTCTTCTGTTAAAATCTAATAGATTCTTTGTAACCGGTGCAAGCTGCGGACAACCCAAAGTGTACCAAGCAACAAAAGACAAAATACTAACAGACGCACCTTCATCTATCAGCGTTTGAGGAACATCCTGACCACAAACCTGTACTATAATCTGGAAAGGAATGTGGGATGGAAGATGAGGTCTAGTTAGCACACCCCAATCAAAAAGGATGGCCTCATTACTTGGAGGGGGTTTCGCAGGAGAAGGAGGAATGCCCCCAGGTACGGTAGAGTTGTTATTAATGAGAAAAACATGGGTAGTATCGGGTTTACTCTCTAGAAGGAGAGTAGGATCGACCGATGATTAGATTAGATAAACCAATGGTGGACTTGGATAGACCACTTTGTCACTCTTAAGAGGAAGAGTGGGACTGACCGAGGAAGGGACTAGATCAGTCACTTTGACATTCCTCAATGGAGGAATGGGATCGATCGATGGCGAAACTAGATCGACCACTTTGGCACTCTTCAGAGGAAGAGTGGGACTGACTGAGGAAAGGACTGGATCAATCACTTTGAGATTCCTCAATGGAGGAATGGGATCGACCGATGGTGAAACAGGATCAACCACTTTGGCACTCTTTAGAGGAAGAGTGGGACTAACCGAGAAAAGAGATGGATTAGTCACTTTAGCATTCCTCAATGGAGGAATGGGATCGATCTATGGCAGAACTGAATTGACCACTTGAGTTTCATTCTCCAAGGGAAGAATGGGGTCGACGGGTGGAAACAGATCGACCGCTTTGGTGTCACTCTCTAACGGGAGAGTGGGATCGACTGAGGATGAAACTGGATCGACCACTTTGGTGTCACTCTTTTGATGAAGAGCAGGGCTGATCGATGACGGAGTTGGATCAGCTACTTGGGTTTGTGGTTCAATCGAGGAGGAAACTAGATTGACCACCTGATCAACTGAACTGACTGGGGATGGAACCGTATTGACCAGTCCATCAAACAATGATGGGTCGGAGGAAAGCTTACGATAACCTTTTGGAAGTTGAAGTTTTTCCAAAAGAGAAGAAGCCTCATCCATGCGAGGACAAAGGTGAGAGTAATGATTACCTTTACATAACATGCAAGGGAACTTGACTGTTTTCTTCTTCTTACCAACCTGAACATCACTAGTTGACGGGGTATCATCGACATGACCGACAGAGGCCGATGACATGGAGGACCAAATTTCTAAGACCTGGCTAAGACCAGGGCAATCGCTCAGAAAGTGGTCACCCTTACAATGGCTGCAAGGGAATTTGGGTTTTGGATTCTTCATTTTAATTTTTTTGACCTCATCAACACTCCCAGTACTATTAATAGTAACCAGTTTCTTAGAGCCACCATCTGATGTTGTTGGGGCCTTTGTCCTTTTCGGGTTCTTCTTCATCTTCTCTTTTCGTTTCTTCTTCTTCTGATCAACCTGGCTACTTGCTTTAGAGCTTTCACTATGCGAAGAAGGAGAAATGGAAGGAGACTTAATGGGCGGAGAAGGTGAACATTCGACATGAGGTTAAGGTGTGGGTGGTGTATTGACATCCAAAGTATTAGGTACAGTTGAAACATTGGGAGGATTCAGGATCACCGGAGTGGGGAACAACCAAACTGGTAATCCGATAGTGAGTCTTGGAAGATTCAGTGTGGCAACATATGGAGGACCAAAGTTTCCAAATGAAGGAAAGGTATAAGGCTCCCCAGGAGAAGGGGTTCCTCCATTGGTACTCCTAGGATTCGATGCCATTAACACTGACTCGACCTAAGGTCCACTAAGTAAAACAAACAACACATGCTATGAATCTGAGAAGCAATCAATCAAACAAACCTTCCTACAATGAAACCACTAGTTGGTGATGAAATCCAACATCGCAAGATCAAAATAGGAAGGGGCGGGGATAAAGCGGGTGGATCAGTTACGTTGGTGACCTGCTTAATGGAATTACGCCTTGGTGCAAGATTCCACGCAGTAATTGTGGATTTACCCTCCAAGGAGCCCGAGTGAGTTTGCCCAACATTTGTTCCAGGTACAATGAGACTTCACTTCACCATCACCTTGTGTGAGACCCTAAATATTGTGGCTACTAAGGTCACCAAATCATAGTCAGCCCCTAGGCGGGTACAGTTGACAGTCCAGCCAGAACGTATGGGCAGGATAACAAGTCTGAAATCAACTTAAAAGGCTCCCACACATAATCATGGGTATACCTTCCAGTGACCCCCAATATATGATCTGACCACTACAAACAGTTGGTCCACAGAGGGATAATCTCTAGAACTCACCCAAATGCGACCTCGTGTGTAACCCCTGTGTGAGAGGGGGATCCCAGCAAGACAATACGACGATTAGATTTGAATCTCCCTATCGCAAGATACTAAGTTTGTTTGATAGATTTGGAAAGTTATCCTTTCAACCTATTCCAAAGCCCTACACCTTAAACTAATGTAGGTTTTCTAACAAAGATGTAAAAAGTCTGATAAATTTTAGTTAAGCGTTGATTTTAATGGCTGTTGTTTACTTAGAGGGTGTATGAAAGTGAAACTGATGGAATGATGACTCAATTCCCAAAAATATGCATGAAATATGATAAGCAATCACTTATTTTCAATGAATACCTATTTAAGGGAAAGAGGAAGAGTCATTTTCACTATCAAACACTTGATAAGGAATGCTCTCCAATCAATTTTGTTCTCAATCAAATCCAATATGATGCTACAACATTTCAGAAATGCAAACTAATATGAAAACTAATCATTAAGATGTACTTTTGTCGTTTTCATGCGAATGATGATCAATTCAATGAAAAACTTGTCCTGCCAACTACCCTTTCAGATCAAGGAGATTCGGACAAGAAAACACAGATTTCGAACAAACAACACACCCATTTGCAATCAAACAAGAGAAAGAAAACCAAAAACACAAAAGGAAGGAGAAAGAGATTGGATCATATGATCTCAAAGAACCAAATGGGAAGAGTTACAAACTTCAAATGTCCTTCACTAGAGTTCCCGCTCAGTCGGATAGGAGAGAAGAAAGCAGGGGATCGATTTCAAGCTTTCAACAGCAAAAACTCAAAAAGAATGAAGAAGGGCATAAAATATGAACAAAGAGGTGTTTACTTCTTAGGAGGAAGCATGTCAAAGGTCAAAAGAAGAATGATTTAATCACAAAATAGCTCAGCAAGTGAAGAAACAGGGTTTGGACCTCCAAAAAATGGAAATTTTGAAGAGATTTTGGGAAAAAGAGGGTTGGCGCTCTGGTATGAGGGCCACTAGAGCATTATAAAGCTCTGTCCAACACTTTCAGGGAGTCTTGGCACTCTGCTAACATGGGAAGGGGGGCGCCAGGCTAAAAAAACTCACAAAAAAGTCCAGAAACCCAAAATTTTGATCAAATTTTGACAGGTAAGCTGACTGTGATGGAGTGAAGAGTCAATCAGAAAATGTAATCAGATATGAAGGGGTGAACAAGGCCTAAGAACACAAAGGGTAATACAAGGCCTATGAGGAAAAACAAAACCAAAAGTTTCGATTTGATTCCCCAGCGGAGTCGCCAGTTTCTGTTGAAGGAAAATCTCCCTGTGGACAGGTAGATCTCCTCTTGAGAGCTGGACTCTTAACTCTTAAGACAAAAAGTGCTTATCATGGTCACTGACTTCCTTTTATATCTAGGTGGACTAGTGTGTGAGGAGGAAGGAGAAAATAAGTACCTTTTACCGGTGTTTATCTCTGCACGCTCCGAGTTGAGATCCAATATTTCGCTCTTCGATCAACCCTGTAGTCAAACAAAGTACGACCAATTCCTACTCTATCAAGATTAGTCTGAAATAGGTCTATATACTAAAGAGACAAATTCATGTGATATTGAAGACAAATTAGAAAGAAACAGGCCAAGAAAATTATATTAATGAGGACAAACCATTGCTTACAGCCGTAGATGGATTGCAACAGTTTTGTCAAGTCCTCCTTGTCTACCCCTTGCTCAAAAGATCCATGATTTCAATGATGATAGCTTCACCAATTGCTCCCTATGAGATCATATGTCTCTTGCCTCCAAAATATCTTTGTTCCAACACCACCTATAATATCATAAGTTTGGTGTGATTCTCCTTTTCCAGTCCTCTTTTCACCATGAGCAATCTTGCTTATATAGCCTTGGAGAGGCTTTAACCACTTGATATATCCTTGGGGAAGGTGAGGATTTTCCTCCTTCAGTTGAGGATCTGCCCTAAGATCATGGTTGGGCTAAGGATTCGAGCTCAACTACCTTCTAAGAATGAAAATATCCTTTCCCCATTCATCTCAACAACCCAACTGTTGCCTAAAATAGGTAGTGCTCCATCAAAAGGGCACTCAGAGCGCTATAGCGCTCCCTAGTAGGAGTTAGGGGAGCTCCAACGCTCTTGAGGGTAGGAGCGCTCCTGCAGAAGGGCCAAAGAAGCTTTATAACGCTCCCAGATAGTGTAAGGGGGAGCACTAGCACTCCCATAAGAGGTATAAGGGAGCGCTCCCCTCCAAAAACTCAGTTTTTGAGGTGCTTTCAGATGGCAAAAGGTTTGCAAGCTTGCTGACTCATTTCTCCTCTTCCAAATCAAATGTTTGAGGTGTTTCAAGTGTCCTTCTCATGTCGTTATAGGCATGACATAGGCATCATGGTAGCATGCTTTCTTTGACACTTGTGACACTTGTGAGCAACATGCAACACTTGCGACCTTGTGAGCAAAATGCGACACTTGCGACCTTTGTAATGACGACACTTGTGACACTATCAAAGTGAGTACTTTTTATGTGTAACAATGGGTACACCAGAATTCAAGGAGTTGTAGATGAATCTTGAAGAATTGTTAAACAAGGGATATATAGTCCCAATTGTGTCACCTTGGGGAGCCTCAGTTCTTTTGTAAATAATAAATATGGAGCCTTAAATATGTGCATTGATTTCAGACGGTTGAATAAGGTCACCATAAAGAACAAATATCATTTTCCAAGAATTGATTATTTGTTTGATCAACTGAAAGTTGCAAGGATATTTTCCAAGATTGTCTTGAGATCATGCTATCATCAAGTAAGGATAAAATAAGAATACATAAATAATACAACATTAAGGAAAAGATATGGGAATTATGAATTCACAGTAGTTCCATTTGGACTATCAAATTCCCCAACAATATTTATGTTTTCGATTAATGGAGTGTTCAGGGAGTACCTCGACACGTTTGTTATTGTGTTCCTAGATGACATAATTTTATACTCTAATTCAGAAGAGCAACATGAGCGACATTTAAGAATGGTTTTGAAAGTTTTAAGAGATCGTAGCCAACCTCTACATGGAGAAGTTCAAGAAAACTGCCCTTGAAACATATCCTCTTAAACCATCTAGATGGAAAAGGTATGTTGATGATACCAATGTCAAATGGCCTCATGACAAAGAAGAACTAGACAAATTCTTTGAACACCTCAATGGTATTTCAGAAAACATAAAATTCACCATGGAACTAGAAGAAAACAACAACATACCCTTCCTAGATGTTCTTATGACTAGGAAACATAATGGTACACTGGAACACGAGGTATTCAGGAAAAAAACTCACATAGACAATTACCTTCATGTGGATTCCCACCACCATCCCTCTCAAAAGATGGGGGTTCTCAACACCATGGTGATAAGGGCAGCAAGAATTTCTGACAAAGAACATCTTAAGAAAGAAATAGACCACTTAACTAAGGTCTTTAAGAACATTGGGTATAGATATAGAGACATCAAAAAAGCAATGGATAGGAAGGATAATAGGACCCGTGTACAGAATGATCAAACCTCCAACATAAAGGCCTTCCTTCCTTTCATTCGAGGTGTCAGAAACAAGATTGCAAAATTTTTTAAAAAGAAAGAAATTACAACCTCCTTCAAACCCCTAGTTACCATCAGACAAAGAATGAAGTCTGTAAAAGACCCTATATACCAACAACAAGGAAAATGCATCTACAAGGTCTCTTGTTCATGCGGGAAATGTTACATTGGGGAAACCGAATGATCATTTCAGGTAAGGATTAAGGAACAGGGAGCAGACATTAGAAATGAACGCATTTGCACCTCAGCCTTAGCAGAACACTCACTTAATACCAAACATCATGTCTGCCTGGAGGATACAAAGATACTAGAAAAAGAGGATCATTACTACATGAGATGCTTAAGAGAAGCTCTCAAAATAATCAAACACCCCAACAATATAAACAGAGACGGTGGCTTGGAGGTGAGCAGTTTCTGGCACCCATTAATCAACCAACTTAGAGACCCTCATAGATCAAATCAGGTATGACACCTCCCTTCTTCTTTCCTTGCTTATTTAGGTTTTCCTTTTCTTCACTGCATAGACTTAGGGGTCTAACTAACTTGTTTTACCTACTTTATAAAATTTTAATTATAGACACCTACTACTATATATTTCAAATAATTAAGTCACATATAACCTAATCCTATGACAATTTATTTTAAAACCCCAGTATCCCTACTATGTTACATCTTAATCACTTACAACACAAACTAACCCCTACTACTTAGTATCCTAAACCTATTAATATTATCTATAGTTATACAAAAACCTTCAATACTTAAAACACAATCTAACAAATAGTAAAAACAATCCTTTTATTCCCTAGATTTTTCCAACAAAACCTAAACCTAACTAAAAGCTTCCTTTCCTTAATCTAGTAATTAGTTCACCAATTTTTTTTTACATTAAATATAAACATAAATTAAAAGTACTTTTAAATTAAAAACCCTAAAACATATCCTTCCTGACTTTTTAGGTTTTCCTTGGTGTTAGCTCTTAGACTTAGGAGTCTAACTAAACCTCCTTACCTACTATTTATATCATTAAGTTACCTATACCCTTACCTTATGACACTTATTTATTAATACTCCTATATATATTCCTACTTTGTTAACTCCTAATCAATTTATTCTAATCAACTAAAAACTAAACCTAAACCCAACCTTTCTATAATCTAGTAACTAGTTCACTAAACTTTATACATAAAATTATAAATTACTAATAAATAATAATATAAAAAACTATAACCCTAAAAAAACCTAACCGCTCCCTTCCTACCTTAACTATAAATACAATTCAATTAAAAGCACTAAGACTTATATTATATATAAAATTATAAAACACTTTTAAAACTCTAACCCTAAAAACAACCATAACTAAAGCTCCCTTCTTACATATAATTCAATTAATTAGCTTTAAAATTTAATTCAATTAATTAAATGTTTAATTTTTGTTTTTAAATATAATTCACATAATTAAAAACACTAAAAACTTATTTTTACATATATATAATTAAATAACTTTACAAACTTAATAATAATTTTATGATATATTGTCCTCGAGGTGTAGGACAGTCGGTGATGGAGTGTGTTGTTAAGCCACTCTGTGTTGAAAAGTCACCAGTTCGAAACCCGCGGGGACAAAAAATACAACCATGTTAAGGGTTGGTGTGGCTCAGGCCGGGTGTGATCCCCATGTGATTTTGACGGCTTAGATGCCCTTGAGTCGCAGTTTCTCAAGCCAAAGGTTAATCCCGATGCCAAGAAGGTCCTGACCAATTAATAAAAAAAATAAAAATAAATTATGATATATTATTATATTATTATTTAGTTTAAAAAATATAAAATAAATAAATAAACAAATAAAGTAATTTTTGTTTAAAACTCTGTAGATTAGGTTTTTAGATAGCCGACCTAGGTTAAAATTTTAAAAACATCCTGCACAGTAACTATTAATTGACTGAGATCA
Organism: Picea engelmannii; assembly: GCA_009831015.1. NCBI lineage: Eukaryota > Viridiplantae > Streptophyta > Pinopsida > Pinales > Pinaceae > Picea > Picea engelmannii. The sequence continues at coordinate 1,962,190 of ML777648.1, forward strand.
GCATGCTATCAATTGACGATTAGTCCTAATGATGAATATTGATTTGGATTCGAAACGTCGATGAAAAAAATGACACCAACTGTGGATTATCCGACAAACAACTTCGAAAATACTCACCACAGAAATCTAAAAACAACTTTCTCTTTTCTTTAGTTCCCATCAATCAAAGTTTCAAGTCCCGACAACGAAACCATTTGTTGGCACAGGGGCAGACCTAGGGTTCAATGCTTCAACAACACACCAAAAAAATCATAACTACCAACCCTTTCGGCAACACCTGTGAAGCAGATGAAGTCTCACCCGAGGTAGAGGCAAGGGGGGTTTCAGGACTCAGATGTCTGCAACCTAGCTAGGACACAGATCTGTGATTACAACACTTAACATAGCACTTAGAAGTTAACATTCATTAGCATTTAAACTTTATTTACATCACAGATTCAAACCCTAATTACAGAACAACGCAGTATTCAACAAGATCTAACACTTCCAAGCACTTAGCGCATAGAAATAGATCATATCTAGCATTCATTCACATCACTAAGCACTAAGATACTATATCAGATCCATCTAGCATACATAAATATAGAAAAATTAATCATAAATCACACCAATCACACAAGGCAACCATAACACGAGATATACGTGGTTCACCCCCAGTGTGGGGCTACGTTCACCAACACTTCTTCTTATTTATTATCTTTTTTCAATCTTCTTACATGCATAGAGCCTAAAAACCCCACTCCGCATAGGACAGGAGATCTGCACGCACCTCGCCAAAACCTCCTTCCCCGAGTTAGGTCACAACACAAAGCCTTCTTACACAGTTTGCACACCAGCTTCTTACAATCACTTGCACTTATCTCTGCAAGTCCTAACACATAGCATTCACAAAGGCTCTAGCTTCGCACTAAGCCAAAAATATTCACTTACTACTTTACTACTTTCTTACATCGCCTAGATATCTATTTATACATTACAAAAGGGCCAAAGCATGGGTAAACCCATGGGCTGACATCCCATAACCCGTTACATAAACCCTAAACCAAAAAATCCCACAAAAAGGGGGTGAGATCCCATGATCTCCATTTCTCCTGGCACTCTGTCTTCGACGAGACTGTCGAAGTCCCAAAATTGGTCAAACGTGACCCAAGTTCTCCAAAACTTGGTCAAGGGCCAACAAGGGTATTTAGCAGAGTTAGTGATTATATGGGTATCATTAAAAGGCGCAACCAAACTATGGAGGATGTGCACACAAATATACAATCACTTAAAAAATAATTTGTTTTCACCATGGATCCACTGGAGAAACAAGAAAAATTTGATCAGATTCAACATGAAGATAATGAGCTAAATGCTCTATTCGAAGTGCAATCAATAGCTAAAAAAGAGCTACGGGAGTTTCATATTGTCGTTCATACAACATACATGCAAATGCATCAGGTAGATGCTACAATTGATTTAGAATGGAAATCCCTAGTTGCATGCAAGACGAAGGGATGCATTACATATGATACTCAACAGTTCATAGTTAAAGCCCCACTCCTTGCTAGGAAGTGGCAGGACAAAATTGTCGGTTTTCAAGAAGTAAGGAAGAGGGCCTTGGAGTTGGTCCTAGAGTTGGGTCCTTCATTTGAATAAGAGGAAAAGAAAAGAGTGCAAGTAGAATATGAAATCAAAGTGAAGATAGAAGATAAAGGAAAGAAATAGGCACTCCAAGAGGCCATAGAAGAGCCAAGGACTTGACTTGAGGGTGAGTCAAGGATTGTGGTCAGAGCCTATTGGACCCTTCATTTTTGGTTAGAAGTTGCACAAGGAAGACTACAGTCCCAATTATTTTCAAGCACAAGTTGCACAATCCAAAAAGGAGTTGGAAAATAGAGCAAGTAAAGAAACACAAAATGGTTGGGAAGAAGGACAACGCAACACCAACAAAGCAGAATAAGTTACAACATTACAAGAACAAGAAGGCATGTGAAGTCTCAAGCTAGAAAATCCCAATAAACCTATATATATGAGATGTATATGATTGTAAAGGGTTATATGGTGTAGATGGTACATATGATTTAGATGGTGTAGATGGTACATATGAGTTAGATGGTGTATATGGTCCATTTGTATTAGGCGGGTGTAGACATAATTATGAATTACTCCTTGTAGGTTTTGTGATTGTAATTTGTATCCATTTTGGGAAAAGGGTAGATAGATCTCTAAGTAATGATCTTGGAGTGAGAAAATCTTGTAACAGATTAATGAATTGTATCTGTTAGATTGTATCCGAGAAGCTCTTTTGATGATAATATAAATGGAAGGACCTGAAATTTTGAAATATACTTTGTAATTCTCTAGTTATGATTATGAATTGTCTCTTTATTTTACTTCCTTATGTCTAAAAAGATCAATATGCTATAAATGTTTTCAAATGTTGTCGCAACTTCGTTGTCTCTATTACTAGTTATGAATGAGTTCAAATATGCTCTTTGATTAGTTCTTCTTATGCAAGACTGTGGTGAATCTTGAAGATTATGGAAATATTTCCTAGGTATTTTCCCTTCCCTTCCCTATATTTTTGTCTTGGTTGCGCTTTAGGTGAGACTTCTTCTCTCCGGAGAGGATGAAAATTCCAGCGCTCTAGACTACTTGGTACATTTTGTTGGTAATCTGAGGACCTTGGTCTGATCAAATTCCGCACAAACAACATATGGGTTGCTGTGGGGTGTAAAATATGGGTAATATTCCTGACTTATTTTGTTATAAAGGTCACTCCAATGTGGTAGCATTAATTTAGATCCAATGTCTACCTCTTTCTCCCCAAACTCTAGAGTTTGCGTAAATTGTTTCTTCGTCGAAGTCCAGATAACTGATTCTGTTTTCAAAACAAAATTGATCTCCCTTGCGGTCACTGGTGTCTAACTTTCGTCGATCTCCAAATATTTCATTTTGGGAATTATTGGTGAGTGCCTAGTCGTTGGATTTCATGGAGGCATTTTCCCACACAAAATGTTATAATGAGCTGCAAGCCAACTTCGACAAGCATTATTTGACACAATCGTGAATGAAAACGAAAAATACAATGTTTACCTCTTCCTTGCAAGAAATAACTTGGGATTACTGGAAATTGAAGAGATATAGTATGTTTTAGCCTCCTTGATGCTCTCTCTCGCTCCTTTGTCTACTTGGGAGATCAATGGTTTTCCAATGGAATACCATGCTTGGGAAAAAACTTTGTAAATTTAAAACATAACTACCTTGTCGCATTGATTCTTAAATTTAGGAGTACAAATGTGACATGTACTGTTTATAACAGAATCCACACCATGCTTAGGATTAAATGTAACATAGGTTGGCGGCGGAGAAGCGTTCTATTTCAGAGTTCATCGATGAATTTTAATTTTGAATGTTGGTTTCACCAGTCACCATGGCTCGAGGTATTAGTTACGTGAAGTTATTATTTTACTAACAGTTGCATATCCTGTGCTTCACTCAGCTAGAGGTGTCTCATCAAGTTACCCGTGCGTTTCACATTTCAAAGGAACTAGTATGATCGACATCGAGGATAAGTAGGGTCTTTAAATGGACAGTGCAGATCAACCAAGATAATCGACATTGGTGTATAAAGGTTTAATCTAAACCCTATCATTCGGTGTCCTATCATCTGTCGATATTCAATGAGTGCATCGACATCGGTAGTTTGTCTTTGACATTGCTTCATTAGTACTTTTTAGGAAAAAATTTAGATGTTGACCCAAACTGTTGTATAGTTTTGATGTGGAAGTGTTGGCATGGAAGTGTTGATAAGGAAGTATATATATGGCATGGGGAACATCAAAAGATGACGTGGGATATAACCAAGCAATATAGACCATCTGCGCGATAAAACACGTGACAATTAATTTGAACTCTTCGGCGTGAGAAGCATTTTTGGGCATCGATGATTTTAATTAGACATATTTTTATGGCTACCACGCCCTTGATCCATTTTTGAAGATGTCGATGATGTATCGTTGATCGACGAATGGTTTTTTTTTTATGTTGGCAGTTTGTCTTTCAGATTTTTTCGATGTGGACGATAAATCAACAATTTTTTAAAGAACTATTTCGCAGACCAAAATCATCGATTAACGCACGACTCTTTTTTATATAAAAAAATTTAATATTTTTGCACTTAGTATTTATGCCACTTTTACTTAGAGAAAAATGTCAATCTATCAACAAACTTCAAACCAGAAAAAAATGTGATCGATGATAAAACACAACAACAGAAAAATCCATTCATCCCAACACAAATGACACTATTCAGAAATGAAAAAGTGGTACCCAAAAGAAAAATTTTAAAAAGTCTTGTAGGGTGTGTTGAGTGATCAACATAGTGCTTATGGAATGGATTCCAAGAATCATTCATCCATATCTAAAAAAGAACTCAGTGCATGCTTCGACTAGCATTGATAGATTTCTTCTTGCGTAGTTTTTTATATAATTGGTAGTTTTACATTCCCACCATTCACGTATGTCCTCCAAGGTTAAATTCTATGTGCCTTTTTGCTATGCATTCCCAAGTTTAGAACTGATGAAAAACATAACCAATGTTGTAGTCTAAGGGAATTTATGAGAATGTACTAGTAGATCCTTACACAGATCAATACACACTACAACATTATATATAGAAACACATAGATACACAAGTAGAAATACAAAAGTAGTGGGAGAACCATCAATGCATTTTATTAGATATCCAAAATAGTCTCTGTATTTCAATTACACAATCACACACACACACACATATATATGTATGTATGATGTACAATTGTAAGTTGATTACATTTCTTAACTATTTGGTTGGTCAACTCTAACTGTCTATTTGATCGACTTTCCTAACCAACTATTGCAGTCGACTTAGCTAGTCGACTGGTGGGTATAGTCAGCATAGATGACTATCCCCTACAATGGGGAGGCATATTGATAATGAAAACTACCTTTGCAGGATCAACCAAAACTTCTTCTCTGCAAACAATATGTTCTAACATGTTCCCAAAGGGTACATAGAAAACACACTTTTTAAGGTTTAATTAAATCCATAATTGTCTCTAGTGGTCAAACATCAACCAAAATAATCTAATGTGTTCTTTCATAAGGTTGTATACAGCCTAGTCATCCATGTAAAATTCTAAAAACTTATGGATAAAGTATTGAAATGTAGAAACAACAATTCGATAGAAAATAACAAGGGCATTCTTATTGTAGCATCCCCAACCACCTATTGGGCTATGCCACGTGGAATTTTTTAACATTATATGAATTTAAAGCATACAAATACTATGCAATTACACAGGTTTTACTATGAAATTAAAACATACAAAAACTCTACAAATGCCCAGATTCATACAACATAATAATAAAATACACATGCAACACACAGAGGAAAAACCCATAAAAATAAATGCATAAATAATAATGCAACATGTAAATTTACCCAAAATTGACACTTATATTTGATAAGAAGACCACCAAATGAGTTCAGAACTTCCATGTTCCTCCCATCCTTATACCAGGCTGCTCAAAACTATCAACAGTGGGTCACCCCCAAGATGGGACTAAACTCCACCTGGGTAAAGGAATTTTTAACCAGGCTAATGTATCTCAGACAAAAGTAAAAACTGTCACATGTGCCAAATCGAACTGATAGCTTACAATATATCATTCCCCACGTGCCTATCCAACCCCAAGAAATGTTCCCCTTCTCTTCTCAGCAGTCCTTCAGCTTCCCCATTGACCTTCCAGGGCTTTGAAAACAGGTCGAACATGAAGTCTTAGAGCCCTGTAGCTATAGTTTGGCACCTTCGTGGGAACAATTCCCAGCAATTTTCTCACCCAGAGAGAATTTCTCATGGGCTTGAAAACCTATCTCTTCAATATCCCATGGGCCTAACAACCCGCATCTTCAATCCATCTCTTCAGTTAACCATGTATAGGAACATGTACAAGGAGAGTACTAGCTCGAGTAAGGTACAGGTACAGTGATGGTAATAGGAAATTACAGAGGATAACTAAATATTCGTGAGTGAAGGAATGGACGAATGATGGAATGACTAGGAAATTCACTAATTCCAAACTCTTTGTATTCATGTGCCCAACTTGACACTTGTCATGCTGAGAGCTACTTTGGTCCACTTGTCCCCATCCTTAGAATTTAAGATAAAATATTATCCATATTTTATATTTTAAGTAATATTGATATAATATTCCTTTTTGGCTTAAGATCCCTATCTTAGCCCCTTATCCTTAACGTTTATCCCCCTTTCCCTATATAGTGGATTTTAGTCCCCCATACTCTTTTACATGGTCGGTCTGCACATAGTTATGTGTTTTTCATTAATATTTGCATGTGAATACATTTACATTTACTTCACAGATATACTTTCCTTTATGCATCCCGAATCACTAGCCTAAGTAAATTTTGTATTTACATTTATAGTTGGGGTTCAGCCTAGGGGTATTACATTCCCCTCCCCTTTATTTATGCATTATCCTCGCTGCAATATGTACACATATACAACCAAAATTTCAAAAATCCTAAAAACGATGCGGGTATTCTTCCCACATAGCTTCCTTGTGCTCTAAAGTTTCATCTTCATGACCGTACCAGGTCCATTGGACCTTTACTAGATTTATGGCTCGATTCCGAAGCTTCCTGATCTTCCTTTCTAGTATGCACACCGGATGCACTTGAAAGGTGCATTCTTGCTCCACCTGAATCACATTCCAATCAATGAACTGATTAGCATCAGGTATATACTTTTTCATCAATGATACATGGAATACATTATGAATAGAAATTGATGTAGGAAAAGAAATGATGTATGCTACAGGCCCAATTCTCTCTAGGATTTCAAACGGCACACAATAACAAGCTGCCAACTTTTAACAATTTCCCAACTTCAGGGAAATTTTGTTGGCCTTTACATTCAAGAATACATGGTCACCCACTTTAAATTCCATGTGAGTTCTGTCCTTATCAACACAGCTTTTCTTCCTGTCTTGAGAAGCCTTTAAATTCTTTTTTATTTTCAACATTTTCTCTTCCATTTCCCTGAGAAATTTTGGCCCAACCATTTCTCTATCTGTTGGGTTGTCCCAGCTTACCGATGTGTTGTACCTTTTTCTATAAATTGCCTCAATGGGCTCATGTTTAGAGATGCTTGGTACCCATTATTATAATAAAAATCTACTAAGTGTAGGTAGTCTTCCCATTTTGATGGTTTATCCATCACATACATAATCAACATATTCTCAATCAATTGATTCACCTTCTATGTTTGTCCATCTAATTTTGGATGATAAGCTCCACTAAAATTAAAATTTGTTCTGAATACCTTAAATAATCCTTTCCAAAATTTTGATGTAAAATTTGGATCTTTGACAGATACAATTATCTTGGGTATACCATGTAGTCGAGAAATTTCTCTTATATAAATATCAACAGTGTTGGCTGCCTTGTGAGTGAGCACTACTGGAATAAAATGGACATCTTTGGCAAGCTTATCCACAACTACCATGATAGAATCATGTTGCTTTCTTTTTCTGGGCATTTTGGTAATGAAATCCATTGTTACAACTTCCCATTTCCATTCAGGAATGGGTAATGGTTGTAGAAAAATCGTTGGGTGTCTATGCCCAACCTTAACCTTTTGAAACTCTAAACATTTGGAAATAAACTCAACAACTTCTTTCTTCATTCCTGGCCAATAATATTGTCTCTTGACAACTGCAATAGTTTTTTGATAACCTAGGTTCCCAGCATAAGGTACATTATGCATTTTATCAATATCATATTTTTCAACTCCTGGGAATTTGGTACATCAATTATGTCCCTGTACATGAGATTTTCCTCATTTCCTAGCTTATAGTCTCATTTTTCTGCTGCAAAACACCTTGTTGTAATTTTTTTATTATTTCCATGTATTATAAATATGATTTTACAGCATCTAAGATTCTATCTTTCAAATATGATTGGTACATGATAATGGATGTAGCATGCAACTCATGTACCCTTATTCTAAGTGCATCAACTACCTTTTTCTCTTTCTCTTTCATATTCTTTATATCAAAGTCATATTCACTGAGAAATTCTAACCACCTGCTTTGCATGGCATTTGGAGTTGGTTGTCCAAATAAATATTTCAGACCACTATGGTCTTCCCTCAACTCGAACCTTTTCCCCATGAGGTAGTGTCTTCACATCTTCAAGGCATGTACTATGGATTCCAACTCCAAATCATGAGTATCATAATTCCTTTCGTGCTCCTTCAACTTCCTTGATTCATAGCATACCACGTAGCCATTTTAACATAGGACTCCACCAAATGCTTATTTACATGCATCAATGCATACAATGAAGTTTTCATTTGGATCAACAATCCTTAGTATTGGAGCACTTGTTAATAACTTATTCAAGTGGTGGAAACTCCTTTCACAATCCAATGTCCACTGAAACTTCACCCCCTTCTTTTGCAAACAAGTGATCATGTGGGAAATATTTGAGAATCCTTCAATAAATCTTCTATAGTAGCCTACAAGGCCCATGAATGATCTGACCTATGTCACAATATTTGGTTATGACCATCCTCTAATGGCCTCAATCATTTCAGTATCCACTGCTATCCCTTACTTTGAAATGATATTCCCCAAATAATAAAAATTTTTTTGATAAAATGAACACTTACTCAATTTGGCATACAACGGATCCCTCGATACCTGTAATACCATCCTCAAGTGTTGTTCATGATCTTCCTCTAACTTACAATATATAAGAATTCCATCTAAGAACACAATGACAAACTTATCTAAGTATTCTCTGAAGATACCATTCATTAAACAAATGAAGAAAGTTGGTGCATTTGATAGCCCAAATGGCACCACTGTGAACTCATAATGCCCATACCTTGTTCTGAAAGAAGTATTGTTGATGTCTTCTTCTTTAATTCTTACTTGATGATAACCTGACCTGAGATAAATCTTGTAGAATATATTTTCATTTCTCAATTGATCAAAGAGGCCATCAATCCTTGGAAAAGGATACTTATTCTTCACATTTACCTTGTTCCAATGCCTAAAGCCAATGCAAAGTATCAATGTTCCATCCTTTTTCTTCACAAATAATACTGGGCACCCCACAGTGACACACCTGGAAATATATACCCCTTCTTCAGAAGCTCTTCAAGTTGCATTTGCAATTCCTTCAATTCTGGTGTACTCATCCTGTAATGGGTCTTGGATACTAGGGTTGCTCCAGGCATTAGATTGATGGATAAATCAATGTATCTTTTAGGGGATAATCCTGATGTTTCTTTAAATACATATTCAAAATATTTTAGGATTGCATAATCTCCAATATTTGACACCTTATATTTAGGTGTCTCTTTTATATGTGTTGCAAATATTTGACACCTTTTTTTGTAACTTTTCTTCCACTGTAATGCTGAAATATCTCTAACAGTTACTGCCCTGGGAATTCCCTGTACTTTCCTTAGGTTCCCTTCCTCATCCCAACAAGTGAATTCCTTATTATAACAGTTTAGGATAGCATGGTGTTGGTCCAACCAATTCATACCAATTATAAAGTCATAGGAACCTAAAGGTATGATGTTCAAATCTTCACTAGTGCTCAGTCCATTCAAGTCCATTGGACATGCCTTAACCATCTCTTTAATTTTTCTTTTAGCTCTAGTAGCCAGTTGCACCAACCAAGATTTTCCAATATTTCTTCTTGAAAAATGTAATCTTTCCACCATCTTAGGATCTATATAACTATGATTGGATACTGAATCAATTAAAATAACAATGGCTTGGTTGTTGACATTACCTTCCACTTCAATCATATGTGACTGAAACTCAGTTTTCTTATTGTCCAGGGCTCCATAGATCTGAGGTACATTTCTACCCATGTCCTCCATTGTATCATCTTGCTATAAATTGTGAACAATCCTCTCTTTTCCACCTCTATGAGGAAAATATATATACATATGATCTCCCCCACAACCCCAACATTGAATAGGTGGATTCTTTGGCCTTTTCCCCCATATATCAATCATTCTCGGTACTCTATAAGTCAGTTGTACTTGAGGATTAATTCTAAAGAATGGTGGATGAGTCTACTTCTTCCTCTGTTCCATCTTGTTTTTCTTCTTGTCTTCCCAATCTTTTTGGAAAGTTGGACTTCCTTTATGTTGATTATAAAGTCATTTAACTCACCTTATTGTCTCCTCTAATGTTTTGGGATCATCATATTGTATCTTGTCACAGATAAATGATGGCAACCCACTCAAATACCTATGAATATTAATAGGCTCTTCCTTGATGAAAGACACATACTTTAGTAATTTTAAAAACCTTCTTTCATATTCATCTATGGTCATACTCCCAAGCTTGAGTTTAAATAAATCCTTCATTTTCTTGTCACAGTATCTCTTAGTCAAGTATTTATTTGAAAATACCTCTTTAATTCCTTCCAAATAACATTTTTCTCATTAATGTGTTGCACCTGTACAAATTGGTCCCACCACATGGATGGCTTTCCATTGATCCGATAGATGGAAATTCTTCCTTCTCCATGTGAAGAGTAATTATGCAATTGAAAATACTTCCTCGTGCCTAGAAGCCATGTCTCTACATATTCATCCTTCTTGATCTCACCATCAAATGTAGGAGGCTTGATTTTGTTCATTTCTCCTTGCATATCAACCACCCTATACCTCCTCTTATGTTTCCTGATAGGGGATGGACTTGAACTACTATTTTCTCTCCTAGTGGAATTCCCTGAGGAGTGATGGTGATGTCATCCAACACTTATTGTTTTTCTCCTCTCATCATGAGACCTATGACTTTCTGATTTGCTTGAGTCAATCTTCTTATCCATCTTATTTTATATTCTTCCCAAGCTCTGCATTAAATTTATGTTGAATTCCTCCTACTTCTCCTTGGATTTCATAAGCCTCACATTACAAACTTTATAACTTTGGACATCCTCTTGCAAACTTTTAATGTTCTCTACCAAGTTCATGACTTTTTCCTTTCCTTATCCATGTCTATTTGATTTTACACCTTCATTACCGAAATGGACATACATCCCTCTGATCTCATCTTCCTGATTGTAATCCCCCTATGTATATTCCATGATTCTAAAACTCTATGTTGATCCTGTTCTGAGATAATTGTTGTTAACTCTACAAAATGTTTAGCCAACATAAATTGTTAGGCTAATTGATCTAACAATTTCATGAATTTATGTACAATTCTGGTACAATAATGCATCATAATTAATTCTTTTGATTTCCTGAGAAACTTGACGACTAGATCAATCTTTTGGGTGGATATTTATATTCTACTTTCCAATACCTTTCCAATGCCTACTTCCATGCTCAATTCTGAGTCTTGAACAGAAAGTTATGGTTATTAGAAAATTGTCCTTTCTGTGAGGGAAATCCTTGTACATGTGATCTTATTTAGGGGAGAATTAGTTCTTGGAACCTTGTTGGATACTCTCATAATGTACATAGGCCCTTTTTTGTTTCTTTATTCAGGTCTAAAAAAACTTGCGAGTGCTTTTATTTAAGCCCCTTTTTACCTTAGAATCAATTTTCAGGTACTAGCCCCTTTACTTCGGCCCGAATCTCATGTGACCATGGGATAGAACCATGTGATTACCTAAATAGAAATTATCCAGATATTTGGGACTTCAGTGCTCCATAACTTTGGACTTCACAGGTTTCTCCCTCAACACACTCCAAATCCCCCGAATTTCGAATTGGCGAACTCCCGAACGGGTTCTTCTTCAGAGCTTTGTTACTATGGTGTTCTAGAGATTTGGGCTTCAGAAGATTTTACAACACAACAAAATACTCCCCTAAAACGTTGAACTAGTGAACCCATGAAGGGTTCATGAATCAACGGTCCATGCACTTTTCCGCGAACTATGATCCAAAGGAGATTTGGGGATTCAGGCTTCAGGAATTTTTCTCCACTCCAACACAAAACACCCCCGAACTACTGAACGTTGAATCAACGATCTACAACTCACATTCCTCCAATAGCCAATGGCTGGGATCCCCTCCATAACTTTGATATTCAGGTGTTTTGAGGCTCCAATGCATGCTACCTACTGAATTGTTGAACACCGAACTGGAAATGGGATGAGACCTATGATTCACATGTCTGTGTCAATGGATGACCTGGATTTACTCCAGGATTTGGGGCTTCAGGAATTTTCATGCCAAAACACCTTCCACCCACAATCCTCCAAAGATATGAATCTCCAAATACTCAATAATCTACGAACACGTGTCCCCAAAAACAAAACGGTATCGATTGACTCCATACTTCGGGACTTCAGGGAATTCTTCCCTTTGTGCAACAATGACCGAATTCTCCTGGAGTTTCGAATATCTGAATTGTGAGATCTACGTCTAACATTTTCCAATGTGAATATCTAATGATTGGGATATTATCTTCTCCATGATGCTCCTCCTCTAGTCCAGGGTTTGATCCAATGACCCATATTTGTTCCACGAAAAATCCAACAGCCAGGCACTCCTCCCAGTGATCTACAACATAGATTCACTTTGGGACTTTGAAGCTTCGAGGATTTTTGCTCTTTCATGAAAAATGATTTAAAACAAGTGGAGTGGATAAGTATGAAGGACTTGGGGGTTTAACATCCATGCTTCTTACCTTGATTCAATGACTGCGTGGGGTCTTGAATTATCTCGTATAGATCTCATCTAATCACCTTCAAACAAAGATATTTCCTCTCTTCGGGGCTTACTTTTTCTATCCCTCCTATAGTAATGTCCAGGAAAAGCGTTCGTACCCTTGGTGCATTACTTTCACTTCCTTCCAATGAAGGATTTCTCTTAAGCTTTCAAAGGTTTGGCCTTTGATTTATCCTCTGTAGGGTCACTCCTTGATCCTTTGCTTGCACTGGGCCTCCTGAGCTTTTTCTCACTTAAGAGACTCGAACCTGGAGAGGTGTTATCCAGAGCTTCGTTACTCCGGTGCTTCGAAACTTTGGGCTTTGGAGGTTCTTACAACAATAAGTTCCAAAACTGGTGAAATCCTGGAGAGGCTCTAACCGAGGCTTCGTTTCTTTGGTGCTCTGAAACTTTTGACTTCAAAGTTTCTTACAACAAAATGATCCAAATCCCTCAAATGTCGAACCGGCGAAGGGTGGAGATCCACTCCACTTTGGCCAAGGCTTATAGCCCAATAACCTTGATCAATGACCTGCATTCTCTCGTGCTCAGATCCAATGGTTGGGATCTGATCTCCTCTGTCGTGCGATCTCCTCTCGTCTGAGTTTTATCCAATGGACTAGATATAATCTCACAACCCCAAATCAACGAATGTTGTGGTTTCTCGAACTGCTACACCTCCTGATATTTCGAACACCGTCAATGTGTTCTCTCAGTGCTCTCCTCACACCTTGTAACTTCAAATCTCTATGAAATTTCGCTTCAATTTCAACTTGATTGACCCATCTAGGCTCAGTGTTGAAAATTGGAGCTTTGATACCATATTGTAGCATCCCCAACCACCTGCTAGGCTATTCCATGTGAAAATTTCAAACTTTACATGAATTTAAAGCATACAAATACTATGCAATTGCATAGGTTTTACTATGAAATTTAAACTCACATAAACTTTGCAAATTCCTAGGTTCATACAACATAATAATAAAATACACATGCAACACAGACATAGGAAAAATCCATAAACATAAACACATAAATAATAATGAAACATGTAATTTCATGCACAATTGACACTTATCTTTGATAAGAATACCACCAACTGTTTGCAAACCTTCCACGTTCCTCCCAGCCTTAGACCACGCTACTCAAAAGTCTCAGCAGTGGGTCACCCCTGAGATGGGACTAAACTCCACCCGAGTAAATGGATTCTTATCTAGGCTGATGTATCTCAGACAACAGTAAAAAATCTGTCACAGGTGCCAAATCAAACTGATAGTCTACAACCTCTCATTCCCCACATGCATGTCCCACCCCAGGAAATGTTCCCCTTCTCTTCCCAACATTCCTTCGACTTCCCCATTTCCTTTCTAGGGCTTCAAAAATAGGCTAGACATGAAGTATTAGAGCCCTGTAGTTGTAGTCTAGCACCTCCGGGAAAATAATTCCCAACAATTCTCTCACCCAAAGAGAATTTCTCATGGGCTTAACAACCCACCTCATCAATATCCCACAGGCCTGACAACCTGAATATGCATCCCCTCTCTTGAGTTAACCAAGTAATGTAACATGTATAGGTACAATACTGGCTCAGGTAAGGTACAAGTATAGTAATGATAATAGGAAATTACAGAGGACAACTGAAAATTTGTGAGTGAAGGAATGGAGGAATTACGAAATGACTAGAAAATGCACTAAGTCCAAACTTTGTGTATGCATGTGCCTAAATTGACACTTGTCATTTTGAGATGTAGTTTGTCCCACTTGTCCCCATCATTAGAACTTAGTATAAAATGATTATCCATATTTTATATTTTAAGGAATATTAATATAATATTCCTTTTTGGCTCAATCTCCCTAGCTTATCCCCTTATCCTTAACGTTTATCCCCCTTTCCTTAGCTAGTGGAGTTTAGTCTCCCATAATATTTTACATGGTTTATCTGCACATAGTGATGTGTTTTCCATTAATATTTTCATGTTAATACATTTACATTTACTTCACAGATATGTTGTCCTTTCTCCATCCTAACTCACCAACCTACGTAAAATTTGTATTTACATTTATAGTTGGGGTTCGACCTAGGGGTATTACACTTAATCCCAAAGGGAATGACATTTTAAGAAAAATAACCCCATTCCATAGTAAAAGTGGTCTTTTTCTTATCTTCCTCTACAATTTAGACTTGGTGATATTCTTAAAACCCATCAGTGAAGGAATATACCTCTTTTCTAGCCACATGATCCAACACTTCATCATTGAATGGATTAGGGAAGGGATCATATAAATAGGATGAATTCAAACTTCTATAGTTGACATAAACCCTTATGTCCTCAATTTCCTTCCTATTATGTATAAAAATTGGACTGATCCAATCAACTTCATCCACATGGAATATTAGTCCAGTTGCAATCATCCTCTCAATTTCCTTTTTGGAATTTTCCTTGATCCTACGATTTAAGAGATAATGCTTGTTCTTGACTGGATTGGCATCAGGTTTTAATTGTATTTTCATATCCCCCAATTCTCCTTTGATTATCTTAAGCTTTTAAAAACTCTTCATGAAAAAATCCTCATATTCCCACAGCAAGGCTTGGATTTATGTCATTGTTTGTTCATCTCAGTAGTCTCCTATAGAAGTCAACTTGGGGTGATCCTTACTTCCAATATTCATATTCCACAACTTTAAAGGGTGGGTATATGAAATAATAGTTCTTCCTAATTAAGTATCTCTAACTTCTCTCATTCTTGCAGATTCCTTAAAATTCAGATGTCGAAGCCCCTCCAAGTCTTCAGGATCTTTATCAATTCTACTACAACTCACTGATATATTTGTAGGTGGTGGATATGTACTAAACTTAAGAAAATATTTATGCCCTGGACAGACATTAGGGTAACATTTAGGATGTACTTCATTAGAAAACAACATCTTCTTAATGTGTTTCAATGGAACTACGACTTCCGAAGAATTACTAGTAAAGGAACAATCATTGAAAAATTGAGTTTGCAATACCTTCCAACATGAAGTCTACTTCCTAGTCTCCTCATGTACATACCAGGCTTTCAATAATGTCCCTAAAGAGTGGATTAAATTATGCACCCAAAATTGAGAAGGTAGATTCTCAGCTTCTCACACCCTGAGACAATACTCAATATGAAAAATTGGATTAGAGGAACCATCATAAGTTTCCAAAGTTGAGAACTGATTTTTCATATTTTTATCTTCACTTGAATGACAAAATTGTGATGGAGGGAGGAAGCGATATTGAAAAGAAATCTTAATATCATTCCAAGTATAATCTTTTCCCTTATTATTATTATCCCACCATCTGCAACCTTACCCTCCAAATCAAGAAGAAAATTGTGAAAGTCATAAGTTCCATCATATGTTGGATAGTTATATATATTTTATCCCCAATCGATCTTACTAAGAATATAGTTACACAATATATAGATAATTTATCATATCATCCTTGCTACTAGTTATTAAAATTTTCTTCAGAATTTTCATCCACAGACTAAACACTTTTCCAACTCATTGAGCCATCTTTGATTAGGTTAATATAGTCAACTCTTTTTCTTGTAGTCATGTGATATAATTGATCAAGTACATTTGGCTCCAAAGTATAATCAATACGTTCAATATATCTTGGACCCTGATATGGATATAAATATTGAGTAACCCCATACCATCTAATTCAAAATTCATAGTCTCCTTCTTGAGTTCAATGTAGTATAATTCTCATAGGACCAATCAATTCTTAACAGGGAAGGATATGGGTTCTTTTATTCCATTATATCAATAAATTCAAAATCATCCATCATCTTAACACCAACTAAATCTACCTCTACATTATGTAACCTTCCTACTAGAAAATACAATATTGACTTGCCATCCTTAGTTGAATATGAGAGTATACTAGCTTAAGTTAACTCATTTCCTCCAAAGTATTCTTAGGAAGAATGTTAACATTAGAAACCAAATCTAACATAACACATTTGATTTCATAATAATCTAACTTAGCATTTAACCAAAACTCCATTCCTCTTCTTTTGTTTCTTCTTTGTACCTGACTTTCTTTCCTTTCTAGAAGGTTAGCAACAATATATTCTCTCATATTTCCTTCATATTCCAAGGCCATTTTAATAGTATTCCTCAAATTTTCCATAAGTTTCTCATTATATAAGATATTAGAAAATAATTGAAACCAAAGGTCAACTACATTTTGTACCTAAAGATTTTGTCTGGATAGAAGTCTCTCTAGTTATTAGCAATTGATGTGGGGTCAAATTGAAGGTTGGTTCTGTAAATTCATGGGTTGATGGGCTAGTCATATTTATATACATATCCACTACATTTTTAAATAAATCATTCCATTGTGTAGTATTATACTTGGCATTGTCTGGCATAGCCTTCTGAATATTAATTGGATCTAGACTCTTTTCTTCAACACTAGTCTTCGTTTCTCCCCTAGTAATAATATTAATAACATATATACTACCTTTTGCTATAGATGTTGGTTAAAAATTCATCAAATTATCCCCTCTCTTCCTAATGTGATCCTCCCACTTAGATATCATATCAGGAAGTCTACAATGTGAGCACTAGGGTCTTATTAGGAATGGCTAGTCTCTCGCAATATTCCCTTTATCATCACAGTTATAACAACAAACTAGTCCTCTTCTTCCAGTTCATCCACCTCTGTATCTACCTCCACATCTATATCTTCCTCCACCTCTATGACCCCCTCCATATCCTTCAGGTCCTTCATTCACTCATAATGTCGATCGATCCAATCTATTTTCAAGAGAATATAAATAACAACATTGATTAGTATTATGAGTGGGAGAAACACATAAATCATAGTACAATGTATTAGGATCAGGTGAAACATTATACAAAATAGGGAAATTTCATAGAGGGTGGCCTTGGTTCCTAAATATTTCACAGTATTCATTACTTTGAACCCCCTAGTTATTGGGAAAAGCATGATATTGAACTAACCAATGGAATGGTATCATGGAAGAAACTTGCAGAACTCCCCCTGAAGGTCCAACATGTGGTAGTTCCATTGGAGCACTAGAGGGCCCCACACCTCTCAGTATTGGACATTTAGTCACTAAGTGACCTTTGTGTAACATCATATGCACCATACCTGAGGTTGACCTATCTTGGGGAGGGTTAAATCTTGAATATTTTCATTAAGTGTAGAAATATGACCCAACAATTGCATGAGACTCACATATTCAGGAGGTCTCATAACTCTTTGATTCTCTGGATATCCTTCCATGACTTCAATATTCATATCATACTTTAATGCTTCTTCTAGAGTGTTTATCCTTCGAGGGATGCGGGTCAAAGGTAATAATCCTTGGATCAACCACTCCCTTTTATGATCCCTATGAATGAGATTTGCCTTTTTTCCTATTGCAGCTTTGAACCTATGATTATACTCCCATGAAGATTCACCATCTCTTTATTTTATGTCTTGAAAATCTATAAGTGCTTGTTTCTCTTATTATGGTAATGGAAATTATTAAATGCACTTCTGTTGCACTTGAACTAATGTGAAGGCTTGACGTTAAATCCCAGGTTCAATATCCTTCATGTACCATCTAAGATGTCGACTTCTAGAGTCCCTCGCAACCTCCAAATGGATTCACATAGAAACCAATGTTGTTCAACATATTTTTCCCCATTTCCCCAAAACTTAGGGTATCAGGTAAGGGACTGTATAGTTTTTGTTTCCATTGATGAAGTCATAAATCCTGGTGAATAAATACAAGAGTTCTCAATTGTGATATTATAGTGGAACTCGCCACACTTCCACTACTACTTCCTAGTAAACTTGTTGAACTAATAAAACTTAAATAACTGTAAAAAACATATGTTGTAGAAGAATGAAATAAGAAAGTTTCCTAACTGGTTGAAAACGTAGGGGAATAGGTGATTCAATGATGGTTCCCTTGCCCCTAGAATGGGTTTATTTTATCTAGGGAATCTCATTCTCATGTAATGTTGTATTCACTTCTTGACACACACCATTATTTTATGGAGTAACAAGTTCAACTTCTTCCACAATTCCTTCTGAGTTCTAGGATGAATTTTCTTCATCGATGGTGGCACATAATCTTACTCTTTCATCTAAATACTCTAAGAACTCTTCCTCCTATCTTCTAACTTGGTAACTTTGACCTATCACACTGCTTCTCTCTTTCAACCATTGACTGACCAATATTCCTCATCACTGCAATTTCCACAACTTCTCTATCTTTTCTCCATTACCACCATCTGATCCAATATCCTTCCAAAACTAATAATTTCAATTGATTTTTGTATTCATATGATTCCATCACCATTTTTCAACAATATAATCCCTACTCAAATATTTTTCATCTCTTGTACTCTTCTCTTTCCATCCCCCCATACCTAAAAGAAAACCTCTCATTATCTTAACTCATGAACCCTCCCGAAAATCACCCCTCCTTGAGCCTAGGTGTTTAAGATACCATGTCACCTAAAGGAACAAGAAACATTCCTTCTTATACCATAAATATATTGATCCACAATGGTATCTCCTACAATATTCTTCCTATAGCTCCATCTATGAATACAACTTCCTCTTTCAAAAAGTATTAGTCATTTTATGCAACAAACTCAATAATATACCCTTCAAGGGTATTTTTCACACAAAAATATACAGCTCGCGAGATATGGTAATCCAGAATATGAGGAGACACTATACTTATAGAAGTACAATTATATATTCTCTTACCCAGTATTTATACTGTAGGGATTATTGCAATCGATCTAGCCACTGAAACAACTCCTTAGGAAATTTAACTCGGAAAATTTTGTCTTGATCACTAACAAGTTCATAATAGAAAACAATTTCTTCCACAACTTTAGGATTATTTTTCAGCAACTTGTCTTCCTTCCATATAAATGCATCACACTTTCATTCCCACCAGTTCTCAATTTCATACTTGTAGATCCAATGAAGCATCTTTTATAAATTCCCTCTAAAGCTCAGTCCCCGCAACAAAACCATTTGTTTGTGCAAATTCAAGACCAAGTTTCTCGGTTGGTTACCAACAAAAAGATTCACTGTAGTCTAGGAGCACTGGAATTTTCAACCTTTCGCAAGAGAAGGAGGTATCACGTGAAGCATAGCCGAGACTTGTAATATTAAGAGAGTTATAGACATTACAAAACTAGATCTACTTCTACAACATACATATCCATAGCTTTAACCATTAAACCTAGGTTGTGACATCATTCATACATCAATAAGGAAAGGAATAATCATACACATAGTAGATCTACAAATCCACTCATATTAGGAACACACAACCATAAAAAAAATTAGGGCCCCAACCACATCATTATATTACTTGCAGCAGTAAAAAACTGCATTCATACATTGCAGATCTTTTCAACATCTTCTCCAAATGAAAGGAACTTCATTACATTATCCCTCTTGGAGAGATCAGGCTCTTACAATAAGGGACAACATTCTACAAAATTCACTACAAGCCTTTTGGATCCAATCAACTAACTAGGTTTCTATCTCTCGTAATATATGAACCAATTGAAATCTCTAGCCAACAACTTCCTTCACTTATTTACGTCTTTTCTACCTTGACAAGGTCAACTAACTAAATCAAAACCTTCTTTGTCCACCCCCAATATTGTTTATTTTTGTAGCTTCTGACAGGTATTATCGCATGAACCTAGGTGTTGGTCACATGGGAATCATCATGGACACCACATCACACTTTTGGTTTGGTGAATACCCCCTTGTATTTGAGTGGGAGCTTCATGAGTTTGGAGACGAGCTTTGTGGGGTTCTATTGGGGCTTCACACCCACAAGGAAATCCTAATTTTATGTTGGCTTATGGACTGGATTTTATGTTGACCCCTAAGGATTATATATATAGAAGAGAATTCATTATGACATTACATATCATGTAGAGTGTGTGGAGATATGATGGACCTAACATAAGTGAGTATGCACTTGTTCTAGGAGGATTGGTGATCTCAACAAATGGTAAGTATGGAAGGTGGTGAATATAGCATGTGTGTAGAGAATATTTTGTACCATACACATCTTTTAGTAGGGAGAGCACATATATATGTGGGTTGCAGAAGGAAAAATCACGTATAGGGTATACACGATTTGCAGTGGAGAAAATAACATATGTCTATGGGTTTCTAGTAAGGTGAATAATGTGTCTAGTTTTTTAGGTAGGTACAGATCCATATAGGTTGAAAGGTGATTTTAGCAAGCCATATAGGTGGTCTATATCATATTTTCTAGAATATTTTTCAGGTTTGTTATTTTGATTTGTATGGTTATTGAAGGACAATTTTGTCCTCATATTTGGTGATATTGTATTGGTTGAAAGGACTGGGTTTTTCCTCAGTCTTGGTGACATTGAGAGGACTAATTTTGTACTCATATTTGAAGGATTGGATAAATTTACAGAACGTAATTATTCTATATCTTGTGTATTTATGATTCATCTCTGGTCTTTTTGTTTTCACCGCATATTTTTTCAATCAATAATTTTAGTGTAAATTTGTTTAGTGATAGTTAGATCACTAGGAATCAATTTTTGGATATTAAATTAGTCACATAGAGTTTCATGTGAAAATTGGCATGGTTTCATAGCTTGGGATCTAAATATAAGAGGATCACCTTAAGACACATTTTGGCTACAACATTGAAGGAGTGTTTTTCTTGTTCTTGTTCTTGTTTCGGGTAGGTCACAAATGATAGCTCTAAGAGGAAGATATAATGACTATTGAAGGTAGAAATAGGTTATATGGTCTTTCGTTTGAGACATGGAGTATACCATATATATGATGATTTTTGGGCTATTGCAGCTTGATGGTGTGGAAGTTTGGGAGTTTTGATGGATTGGTATAAATCCAGGATCACAACAGTATGTTGTGTGGCAGATTTCCAACCCTGTGGCTGGACTTTGGGTGACTTGTCATGGTGAGGTATGATGGATGTAGCTCATATGATTTGGCATGTATTATATGGCTTCAGATGTTTGGCAAGTTGATGAGATAGATTATTCATCATATAAGAGAATTGCACATCGTCGAGGTGTGATAATGTATGTGGTATTTGACCTAGGAGGATGAGGACATTTACAAAGATGAGTTACAGAGGTCTAGAGTGGACTATACCAAGTTTCCATATACAACTTTAGACTGTTCATAGCAGGACATGGGATTAGTGGTAGTATGTGTAGACAAAAAGAGTTTTTGGTGACTCAGATGATGGACATGAAGATAAATTCATTAGATGGTTGTGACTTGGGGAAGAAAGATTCTTACCTTGGAGGATTGCATGGTTCTTATATAGTGAGAGCCACTGAAACATGCCAGGGGCACATAATTTTTTCATGACCTTCACAGTGAATTTCTCAGGTATGTACAAGGATCTTGGTAGGAGGACCAGGAATGTAGTATAGGGATATGGAACAATGGTATCCATAAGCAGTACAAGGATTCCAAACAATGGTGACAGTTGACAGGTATTGTCCCACATATTTATAAGATTCCATTTTTCACATAGATTTTTTGAATTTATCTATTGTATGGTTATCCTTATCTCTTTCTCAAAATAAGGGCCCAACAATTTTGTCTTATGTTTAGTACAAGTTGTTTGCAGATGCACTACATGATGATATGCATAAGAAGTATGATCTCAAACCTAGAAAAAAGGTATCCATCCAAGATAGTCAGCCTCATCCTAATAACCCTACCCCAAGTCTTTTCAATGATAAAGTAAAAGAACTAACTAATATTCCCAAAACTAATGAGGTTGAGGAACCTTAAAATATAGAAAAAGAAGTTAAATAATTTGAGGTATCAGTTCCACCTTTTAACATTGAAAAGGAACTATCCAATATTAAGATTCATGTCCCACTAATGGAATTGGATGATAATCCTTCATATCATAAGAAAATTTAGAAAATCATATAGGGAAAAATATCAACAAGCACTCATGATACTGTAAATTTTCAAGATGAGTTCACCACCATAGTTTTTGGCCCTCACATATATCACAAGGATGAATCTATTGCACCTTTCTATGTAAAATTGAATATCGATGAAAAAATGTTGTATAATTGTGTGCTTGACTCTGGATCATCACATAATATTATGCCCCAAATAGTCATGGAACAATTAGGATTGGAGATAACTAGGACATATCATGACCTCTATTCCTTTGATGCTAGAAAAGTGAAACGTGATTGGATAATCAAGGATATGGTAGTCACTTTGGCTCAACTTCCTATTAAGAGCATTGTGATGGATGTAGCTTTGGATGATGTACCTGCAAACTATGACATGTTTCTATCAAGAACATGGGCACACAATATGGGAGGTATTGTGAAAATGACATGACTTATTCCATTGTACTGGTGTTTGGAGGAGAAAACAAAAGGTTATACAAAGATATATCGTTTTCCTATGTAGTTAGTGACTAGAAAAACGATGTAAACCATCCCATCTATTTTTTTAAAGAATATCGTGGCTATTGCATCATCACCATCAATGAAGAATCCAAGGAATCCCTAACACTCATTGATCCTTTATAAATCCCTATTGAAGAAGTAGGTGGTATATAGAGAATGATTTTTGATGGGGCATATTCAAAAGAAGGAGTGGGAGTTGGTGTAGTACTCATTTTTCCTAAAAATAAAGAAATTCACTTTTCCTACAAACTAGAGTTTAAATCCACCAACAATGTAGTTGAATATGAGGCTATGATTCTAAGCTTAGAGGCAACAAGAAAAATGAAAATTACTGAGTTGGTGGCATTTGAAGATTCATAAATAGTGGTGTAGAAAATCAAAGGTGGTTATCAAAAAGGCATCCCATAATAAGAGAATATAGAAATCAAATATGGGATATGATTGATAATTTTTATGAAGTTGTTAATATTTTTGTTATCTTAAGACACTTTAACCAACGAGGAACTTTCATGTATGATACAAATCCTTTTGGCTTGATTAACGCAGGAGCCATATTCCATCAAGATCTGGACATAAATTTTTTGGGTGAGAAAGATAGTTTCATTGTTATATACCTTGATGACATGATTGTTTTCTCAAAGACAGATGAATATCACATCAAGAATATAAGGAAAACGTTTATGAAGTGCAAAAAAATTGGCCTCTCTTTAAATACTAAGAAGTATTATTTTTCTATGATAGAAGGAAGGTTCATTGGTCATATAGTATCCAAATAAGGGGTTAATATAGATCCATAAAGGATAGAGGCCATCAAGAGAATTGACCTTCCTAGAAACAAGAAAGAAATACAATCCTCCCTTGGAAGAATCAATTTTATGAGGAGGTTTGTCCCAAATTTTGTTGAAATGGTAAATATATCATAGACATGTTGAGGAAAGACCATGAAGTAAAGTGGAATATTGAAGATAAAGATTATTTTCAACAAATGAAAAAGGAGTTGGGAGAATCTCTAGTGTTAGTCATCCTGAACTATGATAAGGAGTTCTTTGTCTTTTATTTTTCTTCAGAACATATCATAGTTGTAATGTTGTTGTAGGAAAATGAAGAAAATCAAGAGCAACCTATATCCTTATTTATCAAATATTTAAGAGACATTGAACTGAGATATAGCAACTTGAAAAAATAAGAATATACCCTAGTCAAGGCATTGAAATCATTTAGAGATTATATATTGCACTGAAATTTTTTTTCTTATGTATCCAATAGTGCAATAAAAGACATCCTTACACAACTTGACAGTGAAGCAAGAAGAGGTAAATGGATTTCCAAAATTTAGGAATATGACTTGGATATCAAGCCCAATAAGCTAATAAAGGGACAAGGATTATCCAAACTCCTAGCTGAATCAAACCGTAGGTCTCTAGACATGAATTTTATATCAACAAGAATTTTGACAACAAGGCTAGAAGAAGATGAAACATAAGAGCCATCTTTGAAGGTTATCCCTAAATTTTCTCAATCTGATTAGTACAAGGATGTGATTTTTTACCTACAGAACTTAAGTTTCTAGCCATAATGGGACAAATCTAATTCTGGATATATTAAAATCAAGGATGTAAAGTATTGCATTCTAGGAGAAAATTTGTTTTAGAAAGATCCAAGAGGAATATTTTTGAATTGTCATACTGAAGAAGAAACTGAGGACATTTCCAATGAGTTTAACAAGTGAGTATGTGGGGGCCACCATGCTTGTAGATACACTACATAAAAAATCCTTAGATATGGTTATTACTGGCCTTCATTCTTTTCCAATGTGAATTGCATGGTTAGAGCTTGTGTAGAGTGCCAAATGTTTGCAGGAAAGAAAAAGTTCCATCCCCTTTGACTCAGACCTATTAAATAAGAGACACATTTCCAACAATGGGGATTGGATTTCATTGGTGAAATCAACCTAAATTCAAGTGGGAAACATAAGTGGATTCTAATAGCCACCTATTATTTCACTAAGGGGGTAGAATCAATCCCTACTAGAGCAACAAATGACACAATCATGATCAAATTCCTAGAGGAAAATATTTTGGCTAGATTTGGGTGTCCAAGAAAGATCATAACTAATAAGGCCCAAGATTTCAAATATGCCAAGATGATGCAACTTTTTCAAAACTATAACATGTATATTTGGCACTCTACTGCTTATTATCCCAAGGAAATGGCTTGTCCAAGTCCCGAAATAAGAATCTCATCAAAATGATCAATAAAATGTTGTCTCAAAATTAAAAAGCATGGGAATGTCACTTGAAGTATGTAGTTTGGGTAGAGAGGTTGAGCATAGAAATTTCAATTGTAACTTCTTATTTTCTTATATTATATGTAATGGAGGGAATGTTTCCTATCCAAATCAGTCTCCTTGTGATGAAGATGCTACAATATGAGGAGAAAGAATATGATGATATGCCAAGAAGAATCAACCAATTGGTTGAAGTTCAAAAAGTAAGGTCCAGATGCAGATAAAGTACCAAGATCGACAAGTGAGAATGAAAGAAATATTTGAAAATAGGACCAAGGAAATAAAATTCATGATAGGATACATGGTCCTAAAGTGTGAGGCCAAAAGGGAATAAAAACGAAAACAAGGAAAGTTTGACAATCTTTGGCTTGGACCCTTCTAGGTTGTTGCAGCTGAAGATAACAACACAGGTGGATTGGATCAATTGGATGGATATTTGTTTGGTGATCCTATAAATGGGAGGTTCCTCAAACATTTCTTGTAGTACTGAATGCTACAAAACTTCTTACTATGTACATAAATTAATCTTTCTCCATTCCTTTCTATGCATTTTAAATTTTACTTCATTTACCATTTATTACACAAGCAAGTAGATAAGTTTCTAGCATTTTAAGTTGTTGACAAATTTTATTTCAACTATTAGAACATTTTTCAAGTGTGTGGGAGGCCTGCCATTTTAAAGTAGACTCCATAACCCAATATAAGAAATAACTTGGTCTAGAATTCTCAACAAACCATATAGGTATGATGTCCCCACTAGAGTCGACATTAGTAACATTTTTTACTATGTCATTAATATGTAGTTCAATCGAGATTAATAGGACAAAATTGGGAAAAGTATAGTTAGAAGGAGAGATTACATATCTCTTGGATCGAAAGAGATAGCAGATTGTCAATCTCTCTAGAGAAATAAGTAAATAAATGATTCCCTAAGGGACCAAGGCTAAGTTTCAAGCACCTAGGTGATTAGCAGGATTTGAAGTAGGGATAATTGTGCTCTTGAAAGGATTAATCCCTTTTTGGAAAAAGGATATATAGTGAGATCAGGGTCTAAAATACAAGTGCTAGAAGAGATGCAGACACTATCATATAAAGGTTGAAAACAAATGAGATCTACAATGGGTGATCAATGTCGCATCGTGAAGTTTCACATGAGACAACATGCATAAGGGGTGTTACAACAATTTTAAGAGCCATTTGTTAATATTTGAATGGTGTCTCTTGATGAGAACAAGAAGGGTTAAAACACTCCTCTTGGGTCACAAGAGTGTTATTGTTGTTTTTCCTAATACCTTTTCTACCCACTCAATTCACTTTTCCAGCCATTCAATGACACATGGAACCGATGTAGCAGTCCACTTGGGACACTCAGGAAAATAAGATATAGTGTGGCACTCTAACAAGGAACCCATCATAGCTAGTTTGAGACTTCCACCTATATAGGGAGGGCCAATTAGGGAATCTGGTCAGTATATCAGACTCATATACATCTATACCATCCCCAAAGACACATAAGTGGCAACATGGACCAATATGAAGCTACCATGTGTACATAGGACCGTGGTGATGTCAAGATGATGTCACTCAAAATTTTGTGCCCTTCCCGAAACTTTAAAAAGTACTAAGCCACTGAAAAGATGTCGCGTTCTCATAAAAAGAAGCAAGGGATAATATTTCAAATTGGTGAGGGATATAATGATGGCACACCAAATAAGTTAGGGATAAGACAATATAAAAAAACATGTTTGGCCTCATGTGTAGGTCCTTTCACCAGTCATTATACCTTTACATGAAACTGATAGAGGACAACAATAATTGATCACACACACACACACACCCATGCAATCCACATATCCCAGAATATCACACCAGGTGCAACGAATCATTTTCTTCATCAACTCTTTCCAAAATCACGTGTCATGATATTATAAGAGAAAACCAAAATATTAGAGGAAACCAATATGCAAGTGATTTATCTTTTGAAATTAATTACTCAGATGTCAGGTGTTATAGAAGATGACCCACCTTCTCAGTCTCTCCCCTCAAGAGAGAGATATCATCCATCCTGGTTACATATGCATGGTGAGTGTGTTCTATAATTCAAAAAGGAAATAATGTCCCTCTCTTGTACCATTATCTCAGGTTTGAGAGTATAGGGACATTTTAGAATCTATCCTGAGGTGCAGTTGTATCAATTGGCTAGTTTGATGTAGAAGCTTGAAGAATAATATTTGAGGAGTTGTTAAATGCTACTATGCATTGATGAGTGGTGGTGGATAAGAGGAAATAGATATATGCCAGTTTTGGTAGCCATAGATCTCAACTGTGAAAGTTTTGAGCACATCCAACACAATAACTAGAACCCAATTGAGTCATCTAGAAGAATCCAAAATATCAATTGAAAAAAGAGAACAAACCCAACAATAGTGTCAACAAGTTAACTCTAGTGGGAAAACGTTATGTTTATCTAGTAAAAATTAGGTAAAATCAGTTGGAAAAATAGAAGTAGTATAATGAAGCTGAGAAGTTGTATCCAATTTTAGGAAGCAACATTGGTATAAATGAATGGTTTTCTTGTGAATGGAGATGTCTATAAAGAAAGATAATGAGCTCATTTTTAGGGTCGACACTTTTGTGAATTTAAGAGTATCTTACAACTAGAGTTGTTTGATCACAATGCTTAGGCAAAGTCAGATAGTAAAGGCATCGGGACTTATGAGATTCATCCCCTATGTTATGTTTCATTTTGTAATTCTTTTTTTTGTGATCATATTATTGTAAAAGACACCCCTATCATCTGGCTTCTTGTATCAAATACCTATTAATAAAAGCTCAAGCAAAAAATTATACAATATATTCAATGTAACTATCTGGTGTATGGATATGGCATAGAAGTGATTTCCTCTAAAAAAAATGACCACTATTTTTTCATTTCTTCATATCTTTGAATGATATGAAGAGGGTACCTCCATGTGTTTAAATATTTGAAGATGTTTAGTGTTTGTAACATGTTGTTATTGTTGGCACAAAATTGTCATACCATGGTCCTCTTCAGGTTACCAACAAAAGGATACCAATGTAGTCTAGTGTGCTGACATTTTTATCTTCTTGAAAGGGAAGAAGTCTCACCTGGAGCATAACTGAGACATGAAAATTAGGGAATGGTTAGAAAAATAATTATTCATATCTACAAGTGATCAATATTACTACCGTTCTGGTGCAACATATATTAACCATATAAGAGTCTTTAACACCTCATAACCCAAGACAAAATAATAGAGTTCTGCAGAACATCATAAAGAAATACAAAAGCATTATGCATAATCGACATAACATAATATCATTCTATGGGCACATAAACAATCATAGACAAGGGTCTTCTTTCAAAATTTATCTCCATCGGTATTCCATTATAACATAGACCTCACTCAGAATACATGCACAACTTATATTATTCATATACAAATTCATACTAGAGAGAATCAATGAGTACATCTCAAGATAGTACAAGTTCAGATTGTATTCTCTCTAGTCCCTTTCCCTTACTACTTCTACAGTAATACAAGAATAATTATTTTACATATCCAATCTAGCTCAAAGCCCAGTTCAACATAGAGCCCTATGTCAGCTCAAGCAACCATCCAAACATCAAAAGACTCATTTTGTTTACACCCCAACCTTGCCTCCTAGGCACGGTTTTGTTACCCACAGGCACGCACACATGCACGCCTGTTCACTACACAGGTGCGCACACATGCATACCTGTTCACTACACAGGTGCGCACACATGCGTGCCTGTTCACTACACAGGTGCGCATCAGTGCACACCTGTTTGTTTCACAGGTGCGCCCCTATGCCTGCCTGTTCACCATACAGGCACATCGAAGTGCACACCTGTTCAACCCACAGACGCGCACGGGTGCGCGCCTGTTCAACTCACAGGTGCTCCCTTGAGCGCGCCTTAATCCCCCCTACCGCGCTCCCATGTGCATATATCTGGTGGGAATGCGTGCACGTATGCGTGCCTATCACTGGATCGCCTGTGCATGTGGGGCCCATACCCCCTAAATACCTATGTACGGCCCTTCGTACAGCCCCTACCCAAAAATTGAAATCCTATTTATATGCAGGAGGATCATACCACTAACCTGACGCTCACTAAACACCAATCAAATGCCTCGCCCTCTCTGAATCTCCAAATCTCCTCTGAAATATGCTCGTCCAGTCACTATTGCAGCAGGTACAAATGAGGTGGCAATGTGGGCCCTACAACTATATATAGGCCTTTTGCCAAACTTCCACTCACCATTCTGGGAGCCCACGGTGTCCATTTTTCAATCCGTCTTTAGCCACAGGATCAGCATCCCACCACCTACATCACAGCAGTCCCTGGGCCTCGTTTCATCCTGAGCCCCCAGGGTGCCTTTTTTATCCATGGTCAGGTACGCATGCACATATTTCATGCTTATCAAATACATGCTCATATCTTCGATTCTTTTCAGATATTGTTCACTTTGGGTATTTGGTTTTCATTTGTGCAGGTATTTGATCATCATACATCGACACAACCCCTTCAGGTATATACTCAGCACTAGCATGCAGTCTTTCCCACTATATCGCATTTACATTTCCAGTCACACCCTCTGATATTAGCCTCTAGGATCCCCATTCCCGGCTCTGCAGTACCCACGCCTCCATTTGCATCTTCGGTACTGTTACCCAATAGCATTCTTACCCACATGAGTTGTCCCATTCATAGCACCTTTTGCCACTTTTGACACTCATGTTGTTTTTCATTACCCTTTAGGGATGGGAGTCCCGATAGTCTTTCATCATGTCGCGAATCAGCCACATACTCCTCTTCATTGTGCTAGCTTTCCCACACGGACTCCCAGATTATCTCTTTACGGTTCTATTTTTTACCTGCAACTTCGTAGTATCATGAACCCTCCATTTCATCCACAATCAGTTTGCCCATCCGTGAACCTACCTTCATTTCACCTACCTCATACAAAAACTCACCAATGGGGCCCCCACCCTTCATCATTTTTCCAAGCACATTATGCCCTACGTGGGCCACCCATATCACACTGGGGCACCCGTTTCTGTATTTGTACATTTCTCCCCGATTATTCATTATTTATTGTACAAACAGCTTTATTTCCAGTCATTACATTATCTTTTTGTCGTCACCTTTGGCGACCTGTTTCCCTCCTTTTGGCCAAACGCAACCCATGTCACCCTTGGTTGGAGCATTACTTATCATCTACCCTTGCCGGCATTGTCCATATCTTCAGAGTACCCCACAGGTCACTTACCTCTACCCTCTAAATTTGTTCACTTTGTCCCACCTCTGGCACACCTTATCACCAGTCTTGTCGTCCCCCTGACACTCGACCTCGTTACACGGTTGCGGCCACTTTTTATATCATATCCTCCAACCAAGGGTAGTCTCCAGTCTTCACACTTCTTGACTTTGTCCATGTACCTCTGCCATTTCCTCACCTCAGTAGATTTCATGAAGCCCTTTGCTTCTAGGAGTTGCGCTCCCCTTTTTTCGACATCAGCACCATTTTCCAGAAGGGCGACAGTATCTTGATTCTCATTCTCCACTCAATGAGAGATCTCAGACGACACATGGTGAAACACCATTGCTCCCTGCTGTCGTTGACCCCCGTAACATTCGATGCCAACACTTTCTCATGTTACGGTGGGTCTTACTTTGTGACTATTGCAGTTATTTCTATCATTTTCCGAAGACCTCTGAACTTGGCAGGGCTATCAATGCCCACATCATCACTGATACTTATCACCGCAATCATTTCCTATTATTCAGAGTATGTTCCTTTGCAGAATTGTCTTCTGCCTTTATCATCACTGCCCCCGAGGTCACTGCAGTTGTCTACACCAACACTTCAGTCATCATTTTTCAGAGTTACATGACACGAGCATGGGGCATGCCCGCCTCATTTGTACACAGTTTTCTATTTTGCACACCTCATAAAAGGTCGGGTCCTACCGGTTCCTTTTTTCTCCAAATGGATCACTCTGAGTGATCCCACTATTCCTCTCTCTTACAACAATATTCTTAGTAGAAGAAACATTGATGGATTTCAGCTATACCTATGCTCCTAACCTCATCCATCAGGGGGCATCTGTTATCACTGAAATTTCATCTGCACATGGTTACAAGAACTCAGCATCGTCAAACAGTAATGAAGTCATTCATGGCCCTGAATTAATCTCACAACATTCAAAAAAGGGCAAAAACTATACAAAGTAGTGAAAAATTGAAGAGCGCTTGGCACTTGGCAGATGTTGGGTGCGCGTGCACATGCACGAAACAGGAACGTAGAAAGAGCGCATATGCGCACGATGCACGACTGTTTGCGCAAAAAGCCGTGCACATGCTAAACGACGCATTTATGAAAGTGGTCAGCCTCCCAACCACTTATGGTTCAGCTCCCAAGCCGATTTGACCCTCAAATCTGTGCTGGATCCGATTGGTGGGCTGGTCAAAGACCTAATAATGCCCTAAATGGCCTCTTTTCACACTACAAAGCAGTTACACTATAACCCAATGCAATGCTATAAAAATCCATGAATGCACCTCATTTTCTCAAGGAATTCAAAGTAATGTTATGATGCCTATATTGTTTTAAGGACTCAATCCTTGACAAGAGCACATTGGCACCATTACATTGGTCAATCCATCTCACCATTGAGTGGATTTGGAAAGAGTTCTTTCATCACCATTTTCATTTTCTTTGTTGTAAGAAAAGCTACTAGTGAGGGTCCAAGAGCCTTCCCTTGGAGGAAGAAGGGACTCATAGTCCCCTTTCTTCTTGGTGCTTTGTTTTCATCAATAGATCAGCCTCAAAACATTGGTGACATGGGTCTTTTTGTTCTTGTTATCTCTATGTCCCTATGCTCATGATTTTAGTTTTCATTGTTTAATTCTTAATTATAGTTTTGGTTTCATTTCTCTAACTCTTTTCTCTATAGCTATCCTGCTCAGAAGAACCAACTGAGCTTGTAATCACCTCTTATTTGCTCACCAAGGTGACGAAAGAGGCGCAACATCATGGTTCTCCAATAATGATGCCCCCCACATAAACTGTCATGAAACTTAGACATAATATTTTGGGCTTCTTGGGGATCTAGACATCTCAAAAGCACTCCTAATGGATCCTTCTAATACAAAATTTGATCAAAAAGGCAGTACTTTATTGATTTGAGTTTTAATCCCTCACCTTGTTCTTTTCCATACCACATGGGGGCTGTAAATTTTGCAGAAACGATATAATGTCCTTGTACCAGCTGCAATTTTCCAATGTAGAAATGACTTGAGGACCTTTATCATTCATCTCAGCCTGTTAATTTTCTTAATATGAGTGAATGAAATTCACACCCAATGCTGAGAAATTTGATTCATTCAAGAGCTTGGCCAAACCCTGGCCTTTAACCAATTTTGTGGGACTAATATCCAATTCAAATTCAAGTAGTTTAGCAATCCACTTGATTCTTTTTTCGTCTATATCAGGCTGAATAAGAATTTGTTTTACAGCAGCTGATGAGACATAAGCAATAACTATTGAATGTAGGACATAAACTCTGAATGACATAAGAGATTTAACCAATGCATAGGCTTGTTTGTCCATAATTTCATACTTTAGTTCAACATCTCTCAATGCCCTACTGAAAAAGGCAATGAGCTTCTCTAAGCCTTCAACATTCTTCTGCAATAGGACTGATGCTACTGTACCAAAAGAGGCAAAAGAAAAAATAAGAAATTCCTTGGAGTAGTCAGGGTTAACAAGAATAGGGGCTTCTTTCAAGGCTTTCTTTATTTGATCCAAAGAATCATGGGCCCCAATAGTCCATTTGATTTCACTATCCTTCCTTAGCATGGTTGTGATATACTTAACTAACTCAACAAAATTTGACACAAATCTTCTCAAAAAGTTGACTTTTCCCAGAAAATATTGTACCTCTTTTTTAGATCTAGGGAGTGAAAAAGTTTGTATAGCCTCAACCCTACTAGAATCAATCCTTACCCCTTCATTTGACACGCTATGACCCAATAATTTTCCTTCTTTCATGGAAAACAATGATTTTTTTTGGATTCAAAGAGAGGTCAAATTTTATGCATTTCAAGAAAACCTTTCTTAGATGATCACAATGTTCCTTATCAGATTGAGAATACACAGTTATGTCATCTAAATAGATAACAACAAACTTATCCTTTTCTCCAATAAATGCTATGTCCATATCTCACTGAAAAGTTGCCCCTGCGTTCATCAAACCAAAGGGCATCTTGGCGTACATAAATGTCCCCCAAGGAGTGGTAAAGGTCGTCTTCTCCCCATCTTCTGGCAAATAAGATACCTGATTGTATCCGTAAAATCCATCAACCATAGACAATATGGATGCTCCTGTCACCTTATATAATATGTGCTCCATTTTGGGTAAAGGATAATTATCCTTCTTTGAGCTTCTGTTCAGATTTTGGAAATCAACACAAATTCTGATTTCTCCATTCTTTTTTCTTACTGGGACCAAATTGGATACCCATTCATAATACCTCAAAGGAATGACAATTTTTTCATCTAAAAGATTCTTAACTTCTTTCTCCATGACAAGAAGCAACATAGGATTGATCTGCCTCAACTTTTCCCTGAAGGGTTTGGTGTTTTTTTTTAATGGGATCTTGTGCTCTATTATGCTTGTGTCATAAGTTTTGAGTTCTTCATAAGTCCAAGCGAATACATCAGCAAATTCTTTCAACAACTTAGTATATTCTTCCCTTTTCTTTTCTGATAGGTTGCTTGATAGTTTGACATATTTTGGATCCATTTCAATGCCCACATTGCACTCAGTTATATCTACATCATCAATGGATACCTTCCCTTTCAATGCCACATCATTCTCATCAAATAATCTTTCCAAAAGAACCAGTCCCTTTGGTATATGATTACTAGGCAACTGCACAATATGATGATTAGCAATTTTATTGAGGAAAACATTAGCATGAGAAGTGACTTCTAAATCATGATCCTGATCAATGTGTAATGCATAAAATTCATCAACAGTCTCAAGAATTTTTTTTAGTTCTAAATCATCTTTGAACACCTTCCAATATTTTACATTGTCCGGTATAGAAGGCCTGTATTTGACTTCTACATCATACCTGATTTTTGGTGGTATAGGAATTATGAAGTTGCTTGCTGATACAACCAAAGAATCATCCATGGTATTCTCTTCTCTAGGAATGAATGATATATTAAAAGCAGAGAAAAAACTGTCCACCAAATCCCACACTTCATTTCTATAAGATCTAAGCCTAGGATGCTTTGTTTGATAAAGATTTTTA
>ML777648.1:2012048-2061037 GCA_009831015.1 Picea engelmannii
ATACAACCAAAGAATCATCCATGGTATTCTCTTCTCTAGGAATGAATGATATATTAAAAGCAGAGAAAAAACTGTCCACCAAATCCCACACTTCATTTCTATAAGATCTAAGCCTAGGATGCTTTGTTTGATAAAGATTTTTAATATGATGGACTATCAATTCAGCATCCCCAAATACTGACAGCTCTTTTATCCCCGTGTCTTTAGCTTCCCTAAAACCCAAGACAAGAGCCTCATACTCTGCCACATTATTAGTAGTCTCAAATTCTAGTTTATATGACAAAGATATAGTTTCTTGAGTTGGTGAGACAAAGATCACCCCAACACTAGCACTTTCCTTTGAAGAGGCTCCATCAAATAACATCTTCCAAACAAAAGTGGTTAGAAGAGGCTCTTAATAAAAGTTGATGGGATTTTTTCTGATTTCTAAAGGGGTTTCAGGAGCATCAGTGAGCTGGAAAATACTAGATCCCAAATCTGTATCAAAAGCAAAAACAGGGTGATTTGTGGGGTTTGATTCATCACTAATGATGTAATCCAATTGAGCTTCCCTGTAAAGTCTTCTATGCTCTCTCCCAAAAACAGGATAGTAGCATAAGAGAGATCCGTCTACAAGGTTCCCCCAAGTCGTTTTATCCAGGATCTTGACAAGAGCATGCCAAACTTGGGGGGAACATCAAAAACTATGATATCCATAAGTATACTCTTCATGGGAAACTGAAATAAGGTCACCACCATATCCTTAATGACTCCAAGACATTTGAATTTTCTAGAGTCAAAAGTATATAAGTCATGATAGGTCTTTGTGACTTCTAACCCAAGTTCATCCATAACAAATTTTGGCATAAGATTGTGGGATGCCCCTAAATCCATGTGACAATTGTGTAGCACCTTATCATGTATATTTAGTGAAGCATAGAAAGGTGGGGATGATTCATCTCTTTCTTCTATCAAATGACCTAAAATCACTGTTGGTTTTTCATCTTGCAGATTTATTGAGTCGGTGACATTTGAAGATGATTATGGCTCTAACATTTTGGATAAATATTTTTTAAAATCCTCATTTTTTATCAATTCCAAAAAAGGTACAGGGATCTTTATTTTCTAGATCTCATTCTCAAAACTGAAGGAAGGGGAAGGCTTCAAAATCTCTTTGGTTTCAGGAGGAGGATTTCTGATCAGAACTTGTGGGTTTTGAGAGTCCTTTTCCTTGTTGCTCACTGTCACAGCCTTGGAAAAATCTTCTTTTTGTATAGGCTGATTGGGGGAATCAGTTTTTTCTTCATTCTTCTTAGATCTCAGATTATATCTACTAGGATTTTCCTTTAGTTTCTCTCCCTTGCTTAACTCATTAATTTGAATATCCATCAAAGATTGCTCATAAGAGGATTGAGTCAAGTGTGGGGATGGGGATGTATCACCTAAGCAATGAATCTCAGGATCATCTTCTACCTCCTCTTCTTCTTCATCAACCACCAAATTATTTTGAAAAGGAGATTGTACCTTCTGATCATCTCTCTCTCTGTTTCTAGGATCTCTAGGAAATATTTGGGGAGGATTATTTGGTCTCCTGTAGTTACCTCTATTATCATTGTTTTGAGCATTTCTATATATCTGTTTCCCTTCTGATTTTAATTTCTCAATTTAAGTGGAAAGGGATTTTACTAATTTGGTCAGATCATCTACTTGAGAATGGACAACAGAGGAATCAAAAGTTGAAGCTTTAACTTTTCTTTTTCTCCTATTGCTATCATATTTCCCATTGAGCTTATTTAATGCCACTATGTTGGATTCTACCTCTAAGGCAACATCTTGGATATGAACCAAAAAAGGTGACCTTCTTTCTCTCAAAAGGAGGCAGAATTCGGAATGAAATGCACTGGCATAACTTATAAGTGATTTTTTCCATGGTTTCAGTGGGTTTGATCTCATCAGGGATCTTCTTGTACATTTTGTTAAATCTTTTAGAAAAGTCAGAGACAGACTCTCCTTATTTCCTTTTCAAAGATCCAAATTCGGTGATGTAGTACACAAAATCCTTTTTGTCACCCCAATGCCTCAAGAAGGCTTCATCCAATGCCTCAATACCAATAATGGATCTAGGGGCTAGACCCCTAAACCACTTCCTAGCCTCACCAAAAAGGCTTTGGATGAAAACCCTCATCCAAACATCTTCATTTTCAATATTTTGGTTATCTTCATAGTTATAGAAAGCAGCAAGATGTTCCTTAGTTGTTAGATCTTCTTGTCCCGTGAACTTAGGCATGTATTTCAAATAATCTCCAGGAGGGAGAGAATTCACTGGCTGAGGTAAGACTAGAGGATCATATCTAGCAGCCACTATGACATCCATCCTATTTGCAGGGGGGTTAAAAACTACCATTTGATTTTGGATTCTTGGTGAACAAGAAGGAGAATGAAACTCGACTATGTGCAGAGTTGGAGAGGAAGGAATGGATGAAGGGGGGGTTTCAGTTTTCACAATAGAAGGTTGAGTCTTGGAAGAGGATGGTAAGGTCTGAGAGGGAGATGAAGCTCTTACTTCTTTGGTAGCAAAAGTTTTAACAGAAATAGGTGTAACAAAACCTAAAGTAGGGAAATCTTCAAAACTATCAAGACTGAAACACTTCTCAATATCAGAGGAAGAGAATATATCAATGTTTTCTTCTTTCAATTCAGTTTCAAAGGAAGAGTATTCAATAGGAAAATCTTCAAAATCAAGTTTTTTAGATACTTCAGTAGAAGATAAAGGAAGCTTACTTGATAAAACAACTGGAGTATCAAGAGTAGAATCACACAACTGACCAGAAGCACTTGTAGCAACAGCAGAATTTTTTTTTTGAGAAGATTTTCCCTTCTTGATTATCCTCTCTGGGTCAGCCTCAGGTGGTACTAAAGGTACCTGTGGATTTGTGCTCATATGTTTGCCTTTAGGTTCTAGAGATGAAACAATGGAGTTGCCAAGTGCAGTCTGTAATCTTCGAAATACTGAGTTCTAATGCACCTTTGGAACTATAATTTGTGTCATTTTAATCCCAGGGAAAAGTCTTCAAATCATTCCCCAACAATGACGCCAAGAATGTTAGCACTAGGAGTCACCTTCAGATTTCATGGAAGGCAAGCCCAATACCCATCAAGTTGAAAGTGAATGTAAGGGTGTTTAAAGGCTCAAATGGAAAAGGACTCAAGTGATAATGTTCTAACTCAGATAAAAGGGATAGCATGCACCATCAAATAAGGTATTGGCTAATTTCAATCAGTAGTTTGGGAGTAACTATGAATAGAGGTAAGACTTGAATGAGAGAAGTGTAGGGGTTGTTGTAAACATCGGGTCCACAAAATACTAAGGAGGAAAGTTTCTTAACACAAGATCTTCTTGAACTAAGAAACTAAGGAAACAAAATAAGCATCATGATAACATAATGATCAAACATCCATCATAACATCACCACAATCATTCATGTGAATCATTCAAAGCATGAAAATTTAGCATCAGAAGAAAATAAGTTGAAAGAGAAGCTGATTTCTATTAGTCAAAAAGTCTTAAGTCCAGTACATCACTAGATCATAGTTACTTCATCAAAATATTACAATATAAGGGAGCTATGCTCAACCATCTGTACCTACTAAAGAAAATGATATATATATATTTATAACAAAAGGGAGGCAACAACTGGAGGTACGAACTGGCCACCTTCCCTTGAAAAACTCTAAACATTTATTTGATCTAACAACTTATCTAACCACCTATGCTATAAAACAAGAAAATGTTGGTGACTAATCCAACTGAATTTCAAACTAATTTGATTCCCTTTTGCCGCGCAACTCCCTATTTGTCATGTGTCTTTCAAATAAAGTGGTTGTCTTCTTGATGTCAGCTATTGGTTCTCCATCCTTATTCATCATCAACTTATCCAAAAGTTGTTAGCTTGGTCCTCCTAGATCCCTGGCCTTTATTGGTAGCTTCCTTGGGTAGAAAATCTGGGTAGCGCACTACAAGGAGAAGAGGTAGCTCCTGTAGGTAGCATCACTGTGATACATATATGTATAGACTCTACTTTCTGTGAAATATTAGGTAGTGCCTCTGTGTTGCGCCTATGTGCAAACCATTACCCTCTGTGAAATATTCGGTAGTGCCTCTGTGTTGCGCTTGTGTGCCAATTATTTGCCCTATGTGAAATATTAGGTAGCCCTATTGAGTAGCGCCACTTACGCTGCGTCTGTGTGCAGGTTTGGGCAGCATTACAAAAATGCAGCGCCTCCGATCCTTGAACATGTGCATAATAATTTGTGGTTTTTATGATGACAAAATTGTTTAATCAAGAGCCTTGACTGCACAATAGGTAGTGCCTTCTACCAATGGGAAAGCTAGCACTTAGCAAAAACTCAAAACCCAAAT
Organism: Picea engelmannii; assembly: GCA_009831015.1. NCBI lineage: Eukaryota > Viridiplantae > Streptophyta > Pinopsida > Pinales > Pinaceae > Picea > Picea engelmannii. The sequence goes on from ML777648.1 coordinate 2,016,448, forward strand.
AGTTAAGCACATAGAATCTTGTATAGATAGAAGAGATTATATTTTCATATTGGTTAACCTTCCCAAAAATATGGATCCTAAAAAATGGGGCTTACCCTTTACCAACTATTTTTTCATTTTGACACTTAACCTCATACTCTTTCTGGTAGAAAGAGGATCTTCAACTAACACAACAAACTTCTTCTTCTTAGCATTGACATGCTTCTTTGGTGTAGTCGTGCTCTCCTTATCTACTGGTTTTTCATCTTCAGTGGTAGCTTCAACCAACACCTATAGGTTTCTTAGGGCTACCTCATCATGAAAGTTCTTCAGCTCGGCCTTTAGCTTCCTATTTTGAGACTGGAAGCCTCTGTTTTTCCTGTAAAGGTTCTTTAACTGTCTATGAAGGGGATAGCCCTTTCTAGCTGCAAACCTTGCCAAGTCAAGGGTGTGATTGTAGCCATCCATGAGCTCTTTCATTTGAGCCAAGTTTACCTTATCTTATGCTTTAATATGGGCTATTTCTTTTCTTGCATCTCTAAGCTGCTTGATAAGTATTTTGTAGGTTTGACTATCACGAGGAACAATGGCATGTACAGTCTCACTAGGATTTTTCTCAAACTCCTCTTCCTCCTGGATGGGAAGTGTCTTTTCAACCTCATCAGGTTCTTTGATGGCTTTACTTTTATTCTTCTTTCTTATCACAGGGGTTTCATCTTTTCTTTTAATAGGCTTCTCAATGCCTTTTTCATAGGTTTCATCTTTACTCTCCAAAGGTCTTTTAGTACCTTTATCCTTACCCTTCTGTACAAGGGTTTCTTGTTTCCCTTTAGTAGGTTGGGAACTACCTTTACCCTTCTTCCTCTGAGTAAGGGTTTCTGATTTTTCCTCCATAGACTTTTCAATGCTCTTACCCTTCTTCTTTTGAACAAGAGTTTCTAGTAAAGGTTTCTCTTTGAAAATCTCCTTAGGCATTGATGACCTAGTGAAAGGCCTTTTACCCTTGATTTTGACTGTTGGAGGAGAAGAGGGAAAGAGAATATTATTCCCTTTCTAGGATGTAGCTTTGGTAGAAGAAGGAACCTCTTCTAAACTTGGTGGAGGAGGTGGTGAAAAAACTTTGGGTGGAGAAGCACAAACATCCTCCTCAACCTCTATGACCTGCTTGTTGATCTCTGGAACTTGAACATGGGTTATGCCCTTTCTCTTCCTACTGGTCCCTACTTTAGAAGTACTGGTGAGTGAAAAAGGACTTGCCTTATGTGATTTAGGATTTGGTTCTATATCCAACTTGAAATGAGAGGTAATCACAAAATGCTCCCATGAAATCTCTTTCTTACCCAATTCATCAGAGACTAGCATTCTGATTAATCCAGAGTGGAAAAGGATAGAATCCACATCTTTAGATTTGGCCTATATCATGTCTGGCATATTACCTATACTCCTCAACAAGTAATAAGGAATATTCATGTCAACCTTACTAGTAAAATGTAGAAACAACCTTATATGGTACTAGTACAATGTGTTGAATCTCCCTTCACAAGTAAAATATCTCAGTATGATCTTCAATAATCTGTCAAATTGTTCAGTCAATTGACTCCTTGGAATAATTTTGGACAAGTCACTGGATTGATATTCAAGTTTTAAAATATATTTAGCATAGGATGAACTCAAAGCCATGTCTTTGAACCACCTTTCACCTGTAATGGGGATCCCTGTTGCAACTGAGATAGAGGCTTCAGTCACTTCATACTCCAAATCCCCAACCTTATTTTTCTTACCATCAAACTGGAATGAAAACTATCTTTCTACGTCTGGATGGCCTCTCTGCATGTTCTGACAGAAGGAGAGGCACCCTACTCTTTGAAAGGCCTCTCTTTCCATGGGTTCTATATCAAAAAGATGCATGTCCACTAGTTTTGTCCTAACCACCTTGCCACCTTTTGTGTGTCTTCCTCGATTGAGGAGTCTCCATGGCTCGAGATGAGGATTTTTTAAAGGCTTAAGGGATGGTAATGATTAGGAAGTCTTTGAATAGGGATTCAAATAGATAAGGCCAACTCTTTTAGACAGACTGATGCTACTAAGCCAAGCTAGACGTTTTAGGAATTAAACCCTTAGGCTTGTATAGGTATTCTGGAGTGTAAATGGTGAGGAGGTAGTTTGAATTTGGCCCTCTGTAATTGAGTGAAATTCCAAACCCCAAGGTGAAAGGAAGAAAGGAAAACATAGTTGGTTTGAGCATTGCCTCTGGGTAGGACAACACATACAGAGAGGATAGGATATTTATAGTCTTGCGACTTTAATGATTAAATCAAACAACAACGATCAAACCATAGATACAGGTAAAGAAATTTATATGTCTGAAGAGGAGAAAAAAAAGGTTACCATGCAAATATCGATTCCTAACTACTGTGCAAGCATAGAAAAATGAAAACACGAGCATAAATTTCCTGTGAAAATTCATACATTGAGGAGGTAACATGGGATAATTGTGTAATAGACACCTGTTGAGATCTTCAACGCAATATTAGGATGAAATTTGAGAAAACCTCGACCCTGGAATATTTCTCACCATCGGATTTGGTTGATATGCGATCGCTTGAAAAGAACTTACGAATTTGCGCAGTGAAACATTGTTGAGTCTTTAAAAATTAGAAACCATTACCAAATCTCATAAATGTAATATATTTGAAGGCATCTTTAATCGACTTCTGGCACTGAAAACAAGGGACATGACATTAGTCTTGGAAATCATGACTCGAGGTGGAGGTATAATGAATGTGATAGGTGCTATGGAACTGCCTGATGAGTAGGAAACACTTCCACTTAAAAACATGATAGGACAGGTAAGAAAGGACAAGGAGGCATGCCTACGAGAACATGATTGAGGAGAAAGGTGTGTCACGTCAGTTTAGTAATGGGAGGGATCGACCTAGGGACAAGTCATGAAGGGGACCCAAATAAAAAATTAGATAGAAATGGTTCAAGGATCAAAAATCAATTTGAGGATGAAATTAGAGCTAAGACTCAAAACTTTAATCATCCAAGGGGTCCTACCAATCATAAATTTTGAAGGGATGAGACCTAAAAAGAAAAAATTAAAATCTAGGGCTTAAAAAAGGATTGCAAACAAACTAAAAAAACCCAAGGCAATTTAGTGTGATAATAGAAGGGATCCTATGGAACTAGTACATAGACTAGGAGATGCTCAGAGGCACTACAGAATGGAAATGATTACAACATAATTTTGTAGTAACCCTCTCATTCAAGCATGAGAACCCCAACATTGATACAATGTTGAAGATTATAAGGGGAGTGATATTTTTTGATGAACCATAGGTCAAAATCATGACAAAATATCGATAGCAAAACAAAAAAATAGTCAAAGAGTTACTATCATGTTATCGTGTCGAAGAGGAAGCATCATATGAAGATGATATTCACAACATTTAGTTGAACGAAATTGAATGAGAGAGAGAGAGAGGTGGAAGGTCCATCTCTGGAGTCAGAGGCATTTGTTGCACCAATAAAATTCAAGAAATTCAAGATTGGCATGAATGAAAATATGAAAATGGAAAGTATTGGAGACTACTGGGATGAGAAAACATTAGAAAGGATAACAGAGTTACTGCGTGAATATAGTGACATGTTTCCAACAAATTTTATGAAGATGAAAGGCATACCAGGGGAGCTAGGTGAGATGAAGATACCCCTCAAACCCGAGGCTAGACTTGTCAGAAAGAGACCTTAGAGGTTGAATCTAGTGTATAAGAAGAAAGTGAAAGTAGAAATTGACCGAATGTTGGAAGCTATAATTATAGAACAAGTAGAGGAATTTGAATGGATTAGTCCCATGGTAGTCCAGGAAAATAAGAAAGGGGGGATAAGTATTTGTGTATATTTGAGGAAACTAAATGATGATTACTTACATGACCCTTTCCCTACCCCTTTTACAGATGAGGTCTTGGAGAATGTGGGAGGCCAGGAAGCATATTCATTCACAGATGGATTCTCAAGTTACCATCAGATCAAGATAGCTCCATAGGACATGTATAAGACTACTTTTTCTACAGAATGGGGATCCTACTAGTATACATTCATACCCTTTGGATTGAAGAATGCACCAACTATCTTTTCAAGGGTAGTCATAGGTTCTTTTAAGGAATTTATACATTACTTTCTAGAAGTATATCTAGATGACATGAATGTGTATAGTCTTTTGAAAGATCATGTAGAAGTTTTAACATTGATGTTGGAAAGATGCAGGCAATGTCAGATATCATTAAACATTAAGAAATGCATTTTTGGTACACCTTTTGGGGTATTTTTGGGACATATAGTGTGAAAACAGGGCTTACTGGTTGACCCTACCAAGATTGTTGTTATTATGAACTTACCGCCACCAAATTCAGTGCACCAATTAAGAGTCAGACTGGGATATACATGCTATTATAGGAAGTTTATAAAGGGGTATCCGTAGATTACTGCACCAATGGAAAAACTGTTAAAGAAGGATGCCATAGTTCATTGGAATGAGGATTTTCATAAAGGATTGAACATTATGAAATAAAATATGGTGACAACACGTACATTAGTGTTTCCATATTTGGAAAATACATTTCATGTGCATGTAGATGCATCAACAATATCACTTGGAGAAATTCTAGTGCAGCCAGGAGTAGGGGACTTAGATCATCCTATATCCTTTGCAAACATGAAGTTGTTAGAATCTGAGCAGAATTACAACACCACATAAAGAAAAGGCCTAACCATGGTATATGCACTTCATAAATTCAAGAATTATTTATTGGGTAAACAATTTAAAATGTTCACAGATAATTCTACACTCAAATATCTAGTCAACAATCCAGTGTTGTGGGGGAGGATCTATAGATGGATGTTATTATTCCAAGAATTTGATTTTGAAGTAATAGTCAAACCAGGGAAGATTAATGCAGGACCTTATCACTTTTCAAGGGTAACCAATGGAGGAGAACCTACTAACTTGGGAGACAACTTCCCTGATGCACATTTATTTTCAGTACAAGTAGTTGATGAATACTTCGTGGATATCATTGAATACTTAAGTATAGGAGTTGCACCACAGGAGTTTAGTACTGTGTAGAAGAAAAACTTGTTAGTCATAGCTTCATACTATCAACTCATTGCAGGTCATTTATACAATATGGGTGAAAACAACATTTTGAGAAGGTGTGTATTGGAACATGAATGACCCGGGGTTTTAGAAGAAGCTCATGAAGGTATATATGGAGGACACTATGCAAGAAAAAATATCATGCAAAAGGTGTTGTGTGCAGGGCTATGGTGGCCAACAGTTCATAAAGATGCCAAGGAATATTTTCAGAACTGTGATGCATGTCAGAGGGTTGGAAAACCCAATAGGAGGGATGATATGCCCTTAAGACCACAAGTAAATATGCATGTATTTGACAAATGGGAAATAGATTTTTTCAGACCTATTATTCCACCAACAAGAAGGTTATGAGATAGATATATCATTACTATGACTGAATACTTAACCAGATGGGAAGAAGTAGCACCAATCAGAGATTGCAGCACAAAGACAACAACATACTTCTTATTTGAGTAGATGATCACCAGATTTGGATGTCCCAGTATTTTGATGAGTGACCAAGGTGCTCATTTTATTAATAATACCATCAAGGATATGACTGAGGAGTTTGAAGTCTATCACCAAAAGAGTAAACCATATCATCCTCAGGAAAACGGGATAGTAGAAGATTTCAATAAGATTTTGGAAAATTCTTTGACTAAGATCTATAATGTTAACACGGATGATTGGGAATCGAAAATAAAAATAATACTATGGGCATATATGACTGTTGAGGAAAATATATGAAATGATCTTACTCAAGCATTTTCAGATCTTGACTAAATCAAGATAGAAGGGAATATCACCTTATGTTTATAGCCATCAAAAAAATGTTTCCTAATACACAAGTATTGATTATAAGTGCTTAGGCTGATTTTTATTATAAATGAAAGTTTGCTGAAAAATTCAATATTTATGTAATTTTATGAATATAAAGATGCAAAAAATAAATGTAGAGACAAAAGTAAAAAACGCCAAGTCAATAATCAACATAGATGAGACATAAAGCAATCTTTTATTCCATTACAATTTATTAAACACTCATTCTCTTTACAAAATTCCCTGAGGAAGTTTGGACCAAAGTCAAACTTAGATGTCCTCGATGAAAACCATACAAAAGGAATTTTGACAGAAGTAAAAGAATGAAATTTAAAAGATATATCATCTTGCCACAGATTTCTGCCCACTCAACTTTGCACAATATCCTTTATCAGTCATGAAATTTAATTCACAAACAGAGAATTCTACACAGACTATCAAAGATAGATCAACAACTATGAAAAAAAAGTGTTTGAATGATGTAATTCAACCATGAATCTTGTTGTCTACAATAGGACTCTACTATCATAAAAGAGAATTAGGCATTAAATGAATTAAATAATGAATGAATTTGTTTTTATCTCAATCAAACTCAAGAGCATACCTTAGTATCCTTCTCCTTCTATTCTCCCGTGTTCCTCCTTTTCCCTTTGCCTTTAAGCAATCACAATTAGTTGAAGTAGTTAAACTACCTCTTTATTTAAGTTAACTAAAACTCAACCAAAGTTTTAGTTATTGGGAAAAGTAATAAAATCATAACAAGGGTTTTTAATAAATAATAACTAGTAGGTGGGACCCCTTGTGACTCCCTTTAGTTATTTAACAAACATAACACAATTAGTTAATCAATCAAACACATCCATCCTTGTCTCTCCCATCATCACTCTCATAATTTGACAATTTATATCAATGATAATTGAAATCATATCCAAAAATATATTATCCATATATCCAAAAAAATAGTGTGTTGTCCAAAATTTCAGAAGTCAACTGTTCTCAACAATGAATAAATAAAAACACTTAATACCCATATTTTCCACTTTGGGAGGCAATATTCCCCTTGTTGTTGTTGTCACCCTTTGATCTCTCTAAATTTTCTTTAGGCTGTGTGGAGCCTTTACGCCTAATATCACTGATAACATGAGAGAAATCATCTCTCAAATGCATGCGGTAGGACATGGATTTGACAGAGTCATTTGAGGGATAGGAGGGGGAAACAATGACAATTCCTTTGTCGAGAGCATGGTGAGCTTCAGTTTTTAACATTTTTCTTGCATGGGAAGACTGTACTGGTGAGTGGGAAGGGTCATCTTGGACAATTTTATTAGCAGGTGGAGGAGCAGGTAGAGACAAGTTAGGTCAGCCATGATGTTGGGAGACTGTCGGATGGATAATCTCTTTCCATCCATCGTTTTCAGGGACGTCGGGTTGTAATGAGACATTAGGGGGCACTTGGATACTAGGGACATGTGGGGCTTGGAAGTGAGGCCTTTATGGCTTAGGTTGGAGCACTCCTTGTCCAATCCAGTTAAAAAATCTAGCTTGAAATAGTTGGCTCAACTCTTGCGAGTCTGCATTAAAATATATAGAAAACCTTTTCCTTTAAGGGCCCCTATTCCAATTTCCTCTTCCTCTGTTACCTCGTACATGGATACCTCTTCTGAAAAATATCATTCCTATATGCATTATTGATTAGCAACTAGTTCCTTCATCAACCATACATGACATCTCTTCTAAATATGAAACAAAGTTTGGCTCAGCAACACATCAGACTCATGCAATCCAATCCATACAAATCGTTTAACATTTGTCAATGAGAAGGGGGTGAATAAGGGTTCTGAGATATGTGAGGGATTTTATTGAGCAAAAAGTGTTAAAATCAAGGGGACTAGATCATGATTACTGCTCAACAAATCATCAAACAATCTATTGTATTGTAAATCAAAAGAATAAATCACTGTAATTATTCCCCGTGCCATCCTTTAACTCTCATAATACAGATTTTAACTCAACTATAATTTAATTTTAAGAATAGGGAGTGGATAGTGAATATGGGAAGGTGAGGGGACTTGTAATATGCGAAAAAGTGAGAGAATGGTAGGGAAACAAAATGAATATTATCCTTAAAACAAATCAAGTAATCCATAAAAATAACTTTGTATTCAATACAAAATATACCTATACCAATTAAACAATTACTGTGTGTCAAAATTGTTCACTCTTCCACATTTAATTTCTTCAAACTTCTCAATTAAAACAGTCTGTAATCATAGTCATAATCACTATGCCTTTCAACAATTATGTGAATAGAATACTTGGTTTCTTTATTTTCCTTTATTTTCATTTAAATAAAAATCAAAAGAAACACATAGCCACATTTCTCCATCTTTGTCCATCATATATCACTATAAAATATCAAACATTTCCCATAATTCATAATTGCCCAAATAAAACATATGCACATGCCTTTTTTTCCAGAGTAAACAGACTTTTTAAAACTTTCCCGATTTCATTCCTTTTCATTATATTAACCAATAATAATTGCAATGAAACCATAATACAAAACCTTGAGCTTCATCAATGATGGTGCAATTAAATAAAACATGCACGATGCCTCCATACTACATACAAGAAAACAACAAAATCACAATCATCAATTTCCAAAATTTTCCATGATCCCAATCGGGACTAATGAAACACACATCATTGATTCCCAATCGACCAATTTGATCAAATAAAAACAAACTAAGTTTTCAATGCAACTGTCATAATGAAAAAGAGGCATCCCTTGGACTGCATATCAATTCTCATCCCTGATCAAAAATTTCCAACCAACTCAACCAAATGAGTTCAATATAAGTCCTCAACAAAACTGTCATAACCACTCAACAAATCTATGAGAGTCAACAAGATGCTCGAAAAGAGTGTGAAAAGTTGGGGATTATCAAAATCGGGCTCTGTAACAATGAATAAAAAAAGTAATCAAGAGTTTTCTCGATCATCAAATCACAGTGAGACTAGAGGTCAAACATATAAAAAATAGGTAGATACCCTTTGATACAAGCACAATAGAACCACAGGGCTTCTTATAACTCTCGGTATGTGTAATGGTGCAACGGTTCAACATCGGGTAGGGTAGGACAACTATGTAGAGGAGAAACAAATTCCCACTGTAGAGTAACAAGTACCCAGAACAAACAAAGGCATAACCCTCGTGCAATTCAAGGGTTGAATCAATGGATAACAATGCCCATGGGAATGTTGGCCCGAGGCATAACTTATATCACTAAACCACCATAAAGTATACATCTTGGCATAATGGACATGCTATAACCAACTTGTGAGATATGTTGATGCCAATACCACAAAAATAATCCCATGACCAGGTCGATAACCCACAACCATGACTCTGGAAAATAAGCAGTGACCAAAATGTAGTTCGAAAAAAATACACAACAACCACAAGTAGCCCGAATACGATTGGATATGGCTACCCTCATAACTGTGAGGAAGTGGCTAGTAAGGATAAACAGAGAAAAATGCTCCAACCAAAAATAGAGTGATAATACCCATGTCCACTTAAAACAATAGAGATCCATCACGGTTTCCACCACACAGAACAACCAATGAATGCATAAATCAACCAACCAATTCTTTTATTTGCAAAACGAATAACCACACAGTCATTCCAGAGAGAAGAACCATGCATTTACATAGTTGCTAATCTTGGGAAAACACAAACCAACACATCACTGAGCCATCATTCATTCATACAAAGCGCGGAATTCATGGATGGGTGAAAATAACCGTACCTATAACCAATATCTTTAAAAAGGGCGAGTTGGTCGAGCAGTTCCTTCCTAGGCTTGGATCTTGGAGCTTAACCACCAGGAAAATCAAATGAAAAAATAAACATACTAGGGTAACGGCCCGATGGGATAAGTATGGAGTGACGTGCATTTACTACACATCTCTTCCATATTCCTCTACATTCAATTTCGAAGTACACAACAACCAACAATCACCAATACATTAACTCCAAACCAATGAAATCTGCAACCCCATTACTTGCCAAATGGGCCACCCAAAATCCATATTGACCATTGCCAAAACCATACCATACCATATATCAAATGCACCCAATATAATTCAAATGCAATCGCATAGCCACTAACCATTTGCAGTTAGGATTAATACTAACTTGTTTCATTTTATTTGCACATAACTTCTAACATAGCATAGTATAGGCCCTTTCTTCTCGATTTTTTTATAAGTCTCTTTCCCATTTCTTTTTTTTTATGTTGTTACTAACATATGTCTTTTGCAGGTGTATTCAGTTAAAAAATAATGGTGACATGATCGAATATAAAAATTGCAATATATATGCCAATTCTAACATGACATTAAAGGTTTGAATAACAGAACATCCCATAAATGCATCATACACCTGTCATCATGTCAAAACGAAACCAAGACTGCATCATCAACAATATAAGACATTGTAATCAACATCAAAATAGCAGCATAAAATGTGTGATATGATTATCTCCAAGCGTCCAGTCTACAAGGGGTCCACACCTAATAGTATTATATATTATTAACATAGTTTAAATAATAGGATTTATCAATACTTTGCGGGAAAAAATCCTCGTTGCGATTTTTATCGTCAACAAACTGGCGAATCCACAGGGAAATATGTTTCCAACAAATTAATAACTCATACAAAATGGTTTTGTAGACCAAGAACAACATACCAAGAAGGTATAACCAGAATGATTATGCAGTAGGGGGAAGTGAGCATATTTAATGGAAAAATGACCGGGAATTTGGGAATAACTCATGGAAAATGTTAAGTATGAGGGGGTTTATCCCTGTATGCATAATCATTCAACTATAATTTTCTCTTGACTTCAAGGAGAAAAACATTTATGGACTTTCTCTTTTGAATTTCAAATGGATGAAGAAATGGAAAGAAAAAGCGGGAGGTAACCAATTTACTCATAAGACAACAGTGAAAGCAGATAACAAATTAAATTATGCTTTCAGGGGGAACATCATAACAACTATGTAAGCTTGATTTTTATTGAATAACAATACCTTGCAGGAGTGTCACTATGGAACAAATTATCCAACACTTTATTCTTGACCAAAGTTGAACTTAAAAGATGAAAATCAATAAAAGTCATAACAAAAAAGGAATTGCAAAATTTAAAACAACAAAAATAAAATGGAAAAATTGTAAAAGTAGAAGGAAAACTACTAAAATGAAAGCATAATTTAAACTACTGTAAAAGAAGAATTGAAAAGCAGTAGTGAAAATGAAAACATAACTGGACTACTAATATACAGAAAATCCAAACAACGTTAAAAATTTTCAAGTTGGTTCCACGTAATGTTTTAAGTGAGAACTATTAGTGTTGTAGGAAAACAACTGCTCTTGTAAATCTTTTAGAATGTAAGAGTTTGTACCCAGGACAAAAGTGATATTGAAAGGACCCAACCATAATTTTAGAAACTTTGAGTGTCTTCTCCTATCAGCATGAGTTGAATCCCACAATAGTACTTTCTCATTGACTTTAAATATGACAGTTTCAACACTCTTGTTGAAATACTTCTTAACAGTCTGTTGTCTCCTTTTTATATTATCCAAGGAAAAAATCTTTTTCTCCTCTAAATCTAGGAGTGCATTTATCCTTTGTGAAAAATCAGAAGAATTTAATTCTTTGATTTGTAGCATTAATCTTAAGGAGGAAAGTTCGAGCTCAGTAGGTAGAATGGCTTTTTGACCATAAACAATATGGAAAGGAGTGAAACCAGTGCTCACCTTGGTGGTAGTTCAATATTCCCAAAGGGAGCAAGTGAGGAGAGTGTGCCATTGAAGAGGCTTATCTTCAATGATCCTTTTGACGATTCTCACTAGATTCTTGTTGGTAGAATTGGCCTGCCTGATTCCTTGGGGATAATAAGCTGATGAGGTGAAATGTTTAACCCCCAACTTAGCTAAAAATTGGGTCAGGTTAGCAGAAATAAAAGCGAGACCATTGTCTATAATAATTTCCAATGGAAGACCAAATATGGAAAATATATTATTTTCAAGGAAGGAAATCACCTGATCATCTGTCAAATGTTTAAGAGGTACACCTTTAGCCCATTTTGTAAAATAGTTTGTGGCTATCAAAATAAAAACTTGTCCTGCTGAAGATGGAGGTTTAGTAGGAACAATAAAATCCAATTGCCACATTGAAAAATGAAAGTTTGGGAGGACAGGTTCTAATGGCATGGATGAAAGGTGTTATTTCCCAGCAAATTTTTGACACTTGTCACAAGATCTCAAAAATACATAAGAGTCATGAAAGATTGAAGGCCAATAGTATCCTTTTCTAACAATGTTGAAAATGGTTTTAGTAGAAAAATGACCTCCTACATGAATAAAATAATTTGAAGAACCATGAGTTTCTTGCAACATTTTTTGTGATTTTTCATTGTTTACATAGGGAAACAACATACCATCAATAGATATTCGAAACAAGAAGTCTCATATAATGATGTATCTAGCAGATTCAAGACAGAGCCTTCTCCTTTGAGGAGTGTCTAATGTTCTTGGAAATCTTTGGTTTTGTAAATAATAAACCAAATTATTATACTAAGGATGTTCAGACACGGGAAGGCTCTGTTTATCAATGTAGAATAGTGTTCATAGGGAACTATATTGTTCATCAATTTCTTCACTATTTTCATCATGTTGAGCTAAGTGAAGGGATAAGTAACGTCCCTTGATAGTGGTATAAGTCACGATATTTAAATCATGCTCATGGATATTGGCAAGCCAATGTGAAAGCTTCTCTGAAATATAAGTCTGTGAGAGAAAAAACTTGACAGTAGGTAAAGGTACTTTTACCAACGTATGCTTACCTAAGATAAAAGTGGAGAAACTTTTCAATAGATTTAACAAGAGTGAAAGCATGTTTCTCAATAAAATAATATTTAAATTCATCATCAGACAAACTTTGACTCATGTAAGCCACTGGTTTTTCATTACCTTGATCATCATTTTGCATGCGGATGGTAGAAACGGATTCCTCGGTGGTATTAGTATATATCATGAATTCCTTCTCAAAATCTGACTTCACCAAAACTGGTGCAGAACTGATTTCTTTCTTGATCCCTACAAAATGATTTTTGACATTATCTGTCCAAGAAAAAGAACAATCTTTCTTAAGAATATTATGAATTGGTTTGACCATCAAAGAAAAATTGGGAACAAACCTATGGACGAAATTAATAACACCCATAAAATCTTGAACCTCCTTCTTGGAAGTGGGAGCGGGTAGATTAAGGATAGCAACAATCCTTTCAGGATCAATTCTTATTCCTAAATCAGAGACAATGTGTCCAAGAAGCTTTCCCTTGGTAATGCTGAAAATGGACTTAGAAGGATTTAGAGAGATTCCAAATTTCCTGCATCGCATGAGAACACTTTTCATATGACCAAAATGATCTGATTGGTTTTTAGATTACACAATCAAGTCATCAAGGTAGATCTGAATGATATTGCCGATCAAGGTAGATCTTCATAGCTCTTTGAAAAGTGGCACTTGCATTAGACAATACAAAAGTCATACGTTCATAAGAAAAGGTACCCCAACGAGTAATAAAGTTGGTTTTATATGTATCTACCCTTTTTACCTTGATTTGATTATAACCATAAAAACCGTCAATTAAGGACATCATCTATGACCCTGCAACTTGATGCAAAATCATTTCCATATTAGGGAGAGGTAAGTGATATTTTATACTAGCTTGATTTAATGCAAAAAATCTACGCAGAATCTGATCTAATCAGTTGTTTTCCAGATGGGAACCAAGTTGGAAACCCATTCAGAGTACTTGACTGGAAAGATGATTCCATCCTTCAGGAGTTTTTCCAACTCCTTTCGAATAGTTTCTTCTAGAGCAGGTTTGATAGGTATTTGTTTTTTCCTAGCTGGTTTTATGCCTTCCTTGATGGGAATGGCATGTTGTATAAGAGTGGGATAAAAACCACGAAGATCCTCATAAGACCAAGAATAAAAATCTTGAAATTCTCCAAAAATCTTGGCAAACTTCATTTTCTCTTCATTAGAACATTGGGCACCTATTTTAACATTATTTGGAGACTCGGGTGTCCCAATGTTCAAGGATATGGTTTCACCCACCTTCCTTTTTGACTCCTCTTCTTTATGTTTCTCTTTATTACCTACATCACTTGATGAAAATGAACTCTCTAGAGGAGTCAGGCCTTTAGGAAGCTTGTTATCTTCCATGGATATAATTTCCTTAGGCTTATGAGGCTCATTTTGATAAAAGCACAGATGCTCTCATCTCTAGGGAATACCTGCCAAGATTCTACACTGTCAGGGATATGTGGACGATATAGATATTGAAAATTACAATCAGGTCTATGTGGAAGAAGTTTTTGATTAGGAGAGGCTGCAAAAACAACTAACTGATCATCCATTGAGTTCAATTCCCTCTTAACATGAGCAATGTTGAAAGATAATAGGTTTGAGATAACTTCCCAAACAATTTGGGTGTATCATTTCATCAACTTGTTGCTAGGAGAGTATATCATATGTACAAGGTTCACAACAAGCTCGGAATCCCCAAAAACTGTAAGGTGACCACAACCCAGATTATAGGCATTTTCAATTCCTAATAATAAAGCTTCGAAATCAGTGACATTGTTTTTGCAAGAAAAATCCAACCTATAAGAAAAGTTATGTATTTTCCCCATAGGAGAGTATAAGATAATGCCAGCTCTAGTACCTTCATTAGAGCATGAACCATCAAAGTGAATGTGCCAAATACCATCGTCTAAGTTGATTTGTTTCAAGGGAATGTTATCCTCCTCGACAAATATGGAATACACCCCTAGGTCCTCTTCGATATAATTCACATTAGATTGTGGAATGCTCTCTATGTAAGGTGAAATACTTCCCTCTCTAAGGACTATGATGTTTTTACCATTCCGAGGAATGGATAAGTGTGTCTCATCGAGTGAGATGTATCCACCTGTCAAATCTTTCCAATCTCTTCCTAAGATGATTGATTAATTTCTTACTGGCATATCAATTACCTGAATACTAAGGGTTGTCCTTATTTTAGGGTGTGTGCACAAAACTAAGGTCACATCTTTGATCTCACATATGGTCATTTCTGTAGACTATTATAAGAGAGCATGCTTCTAGCATTTTCATTTGTACAAGACAATCCTATCTCTTCCACAATAATATTTGACATTACACTTGGGCCTGAACCACCGTCAATGAGGCAACAATGGGCAATCTTATCCATAATATTTACAGAAATATCAAAAGGGGGATTATTTTACAGGGTATCTAAATTTATGTACACCTAATTTATTTATAGATAAATCCTCTTCATTTACCTCTTCGGAGAGGTTGGCTATAATGGAATAATTTCCTTCCATGAATTGTTTTAGATGCCTGTATTGTTCAAGGATGACAACCATGTCCCAAAGGGTGTCATATGATTTCATTTTGGCCAACTGATTTAGAATATTGTATTTGGAAGAGGGGAGAGGGGAGGTAGTTCCTTGGCTGTCAGGAACCTTAGGAACCTGAACAGTAGCAGCCGATGAGGATGAGATTGGTCTAGAAGAATTCTGTGGAGGATCATATTTTCCTTTGGGAGCGTAGGATTTGTTCCTAGTATTGATTATCATGACATCTTTCGGCTCTGCAAAATATAGGACAACAATGGTAGTTTCTGGTCTTCTATGAAAGATCTTATCTCTGAAACTCTTATTTACCTCACATGTGGTTTCCTCATGGTGTTCCTCACAAAAGTTACACCAACTTTAAGGCATGATAGCTTTAGGATGAAAATTATTTTCATTTGGATTCCTAAAGGGGGGCGCAGAAGAGGATGAATCTCCAGGGGTGAGAGGGGATACATTTCCCTTTCACTCATACACTATCATATGATTGTTCATGTCTTGTACAAGCTGTAATAGGGTGGAAATGTATGTCTGTTTAACTGATTCTCCCTGAGGAAGACCTGTTCTTTCAAGCTATTCTTCATACTCTAAACAAGTATGCAGAGTGGAACTGAGGTTATCAATGGATGTTTCCTCAAGCTTATGACAGTAGGGGGAAGGTAATGCATTATAATAATGCACAAAAGCAGCTTGGTTCTGAGGTCGAATGAGTTCATGGATTTGATTGTATAACTTGGTGAAACACGATTTGAAGGACTTGATGTCTTCACCATCCTTATAAGAAATGTTATTGTATTCCCATAAATTCTCGGATGGGATTTTAGATTTCCCATTGGTGGATTTGAACCAATAAACTAACTCCTCCTAGGTAGACAAAATATTAGAAGGAAGGTCAAATAAATCGGCCGCAGCCTTTCCTTCCAGAGAATTGACAAATAAGCACATGCAAGTATCGTTGTCATTGGCTCCTATTTTGTGATAGTCATTAGCAAATGCCACCAGGTGTTCATTTGCAGTGACAATGTTATTCCCTGAAAACCTAGGAAGATGCTATTTGAATTTAGGAAGTGGATTAGTAGTAGGTTCTAGGTTAAGACGAGAGGAAACATTCCATGGTGTGGTTGTAGCATCTTCTTCAAATTGAAAAATTCCATACTTTTTAATGACTTTTGTGGGGTTTGTGGTATATTCGACAGGGACATGGTGACTATATAAGCTACCAATCACTGATGAAGATGAAGACTAAGAGGAGGAATCACTTCCAGTGCCACTAGAGCCACCACTAGATTCCATCTTGTGGATGATAGGTAAGGGATCGAAAGACGAACTGGATGAATCAGACAAGGTTCTCCTTAGATCACTTTGTTTGGTCAATAACAGAACTTTCCTTCTTCCTATTTTAGCAATAGGGTCAATTTCAGGTGATAAGCCTCTTCTTCTCCTAGAAAAACGAGGGTCTAAGGACATGAAAAGAAGGTCAAAGATGAAGGAAAAAGAAGGTTATGGTTGATTCCTAGGTTGTCTACATCTATCTTCCCAATGTTCTTGGGCACTTTTGTCTCGTTCAATTGCTTCCCATGAATGATTAATCTCAACTCGAGTATTAGCAGTATCTAAAATAGTTTTAAACAAATTCAAAGCAATGATGGTCTAATCTTGAAGATCGAGCTCAATATTGGGATTCCTTGCAATAGGTATAGTCATTAAGAAATGAAACAATCAAATAATCAATATTAGAAAAACATATGTATTAGATGATAATCAAGCATAAAAATCAACCAGAGAGATATTGAAGATCTCCCCAATATGGTTGCCAAATAAATGTTGAGGAAAAGATATGAAATGATCTTACTCAAGCATTTTCAGATCTTACTTGGCTAAATCAAGATAGATGGGAAAATCACCCTATGTTTATAGCCATAAAAAAATGTTTCATAATCCACAAGTATTGATTACAAGTGCTTAGGATGATTTTTATTATAAATGAAAGTTTGCTGAAAAATTCAATATTTCTGTAATTTTTTGAATATAACAGATGTATAAAATAAATGTAGTGACAGAAGTAAAAAAAAAAAACAAGTTAATAATCAACACAGATGAGACATAAAGCAATCGTTTATTCCATTCCAATTTATCAAAGACTTGTTCTCTTTACAAAATTCCCTGAGGAAGTTAGGACCAAAGTCAAACTTAGATGTCCCCGATGAAAACCATACAAAAGGACTTCTAACAGAAGTACAAAACTGAACTTTAAAGGATGGATCATCTTGCCACAGATTGCTTCCCACTCGACTCTGCACAATATCATTTATCAACCATGAAATTTAATTCACAAACAAACAAGTCTACACAGACTATAAAAGATAGATCAACCCCTCTGGAAAAAAAGTGTCTGAATGATGTAATTCAACCCTGAATCTTGTTGTCTACTATAGGACCCTGCTATCATAAAAGAGAATTAGGATTTCAATGAATTAAAGAATGAATGAAAACTGAATTATCTCAATCAAACTCAAGAGTGGACCTTAGTATGCTTCTCCTTCTATTATCCCTTGTTCCTCCTTTTCCCTTTTCCTTTAAGAAATCAGAATTAGTTGAAGTAGTTAAACTACCTCTTTAGTTAAGTTAACTAAAACTCAACCAACTTTTTAGTTAGGGGGAAAAGTAATAAAATCATAATAAGGGTTTTTAATAAATAATAACTAGTAGGAGGGACCCCTTGTGACTCCCTTTAGTTCTTTAACAAACATAACACAATTAGTTAATCAATCAAACACATCCCTCCTTGTGAATCCCATCATCACTCTCACAATTTGACAATTTATATCAATGATAATAGGAACCATATCCAAAAATATCTTATCCATATATCCAAAAAATAGCGTGTTGTCCAAAATTTCAGAAGTTAACTGTTCTCAACATTGAATAAATAAAAACACTTAATACCTATATTTGCCACTCTGGGAGGAAATATTCCTCTTGTTGTTGATGTCACCCTTTGATCTCTCTGAATTTTCCTTAGGCTGTGTAGAGCCTTTATGCCTAATCTCACTGATAACATGAGATCAATCATGTCTCAAATGGATGCGGGAGGACATCGATTTGGCAAAGTCATTTGAGGGAGAGGAGGGGGTAGTAACGGATTTTCCTTTGTCAAGAGCATGGTGGGCCTTAGTTTTTAACCTTTTTATTACATGGGAAGACTGTACTAGTGAGGGGGAAGGGGCAGCTTGGACAATTTGATTAACATGTGGAGGAGCAGGTAGAGACAAGTTAGGCCAGCCACGATGTTGGGAGAATGTTGGATGGACAATATATTGTCATATGTCATTTTGAAGGACTTCGAGATGTAATGAGACATGAGGGGTCACTATGATACTAGGGACATGTGGGTCTTATAAGGGAGGCCTTTTTGTCCTAGGTTGGACCACTCCTTGTCCAATCCAGTTAAAAAATCTAGCTAGAAATAGTTGGCTCAACTCTTGCGAGTCTGCATCAAAATGTATAGAAAAGCTTGGCCTTCTAGAGCCCGTGTTCCAATTTCATCCTCCTCTGTTACCCTGACCTTGGCTACCTCTGTTGAAGAAGATCATTACTATATGCATTATTGATTAGCAACTAGTTTTTTTAAAAACCATACATGACATCTCTTTTAAATATGAAACAAAGTTTGGCTCAGAAACACATCAGACTCATGCAATCCAATCCATACAAATCTTTTAAAACTTTTCAATGAGAAGGGGGTGAATAAGGGTTCTGGGATATGTGAGGGATTTTATTGAGTGAAAAGTGTTAAAATGAAGGTGAATAGATCATGATTACTTCTCAACAAATCATGAAACAATCAAATGTATTGTAAATCAAAAGAATAAATCACTATAATTATTCCATGTGCCATCCTTTAAATGTCATAATATAGAGTTTAACTTAACTATAATTTAATTTTAAGAATAAGGAGTGGATAATGAATATGGGAAGGTGAGTGGAATTGTAATATGCGAAAAACTATGAGAATGGTAGGGAAAAAAATGAATATTTTCCTTAAAAAAAATCAAGTAATCCATAAAAATAACTTTGGATTCAATACAAAAGATACCAATACCAATTAAACAATTACTATGCATCAAAATTGTTCACTTTCCCACATTTAATTTTTTCAAACTTCTCAATTAACACAGTTTGTAATCATACTCATAATCATTGTGCCTTTCAACGGTCCTGTTAAGAGAACACTTGATTTCTTTATTTTCCTTTCTTTTCATTTAAAACAAAATCAAAAGAAAAACATAGCCACATTTCTTCATCTCTATCCATCATATATCAATATAAAATATCAAACACCGCCCATAATTCATAATCTCCCAAATAAAACATATAAATAGGAATTTTTTCCATATTGAACAGACATTTTAAAACTTGCCCGATTTCATCCTTTTCATTATATTAACAAATAATACTTTCAATGAAACCATAATACAAAACCTTGAGCTTCATCATTGATGGTGCAATTAAACAAAACATGCATGATTCCTTCATACTACATACAAGAAAACAATGAAATCACAGTCATTAATTTACAAAATTTTCCATGATCCCAATCGGGACTAATGAAACACACAGAAACCACCAACAAGCAATTGACACCACGTTATAAGAATACAAAAATTGAAAGCATAATGAGAAGAGACATCCATTGACTACACATTATCACTGATTCCCAATCAACCAATTTAATCAAATAAAAACGAACTAGGTTTTCGACGCAATTGTCATAACAGAAAAGAGGCAACCCTTTGATTGTATATCAATTCTCATCCCCGATCACAAATTTCAAACCAACTCAATCAAAGGAGTTCAATATAAGTGCTCAACACAACTGTCATAACCACTCAACCAATCTATGGGAGTCAACAAGATGCCCGACAAGAGTGCGAATAGTTGGGGATTATCAAAATCGGGCTTTGTAACAATGAATACAAAAAGTAATCAAGAGTTCTCTCGGTCATCAAAGCACAGAGAGATTGGAGGTCGAACATATAAACAATAGGCAGAGACCCTTTGATACAAGAACGGTAGAACCACATGGCTTCTTATAACTTTTGGTCTATGTAATGGTGCAACATTTCAACGTCGGGTAGGGTAGGAAAACTATGCAAAGGAGCAAAAAATTCCCACTAGAGAGTAACAAGTACCCAGAACACACAAAGGCATAGCCCTCGTGAAATTCAAGGACCGAATCAATGGATAACAATGCTCATGGGAATGATGGCCCCAAGCATAACTTATATCACCAAACAACCATAAAGTATACATCTTGGCATAATGGCCACCCTATAACCAACTTCTAAGATACGTTGATGCCAATACCACAAAAATAATCCCATGACCAGGTGGATAAACCAGGACCATGACTCTAGAAAATACACAGTGACCGAAAGGTAGTTAAAAAAAAATACACAGCAACCACAAGTAGCCCGAATACGACTGGATATGACTACCCTCATAACTATGAAGAGGTGGCCAATAAGGATAAACAGAGTGAAATCCTCCAACAAAACGCAGACTGCTAATACCCATGTCCACATAAAAAAATAGAGAGCCATCACGATTTCCACCACACAGAACAACCAACGAATGCATAACTCAACCAACCAATTCTTTTATTTGCAAAATGAATAACCACACAATCATTCCAGAGATAAGAACCACGCATTTACATAGGTTCCAATCTCAGGAAAACACAAACCAACACATCACTGAGCCATCGTTCGTTCATACACAGAGATAAATTCATGGATGGGTGAAAAGAACCATACATGTAATCGATAGCTTTAAAAAGGGCTAGGTGGTCGAGCAGTTCCTTCCCAATATTGGATCTCAGAGCTTAACCACCAACAAAATCAAATGCAACAATAAACATACCAGGGTGACAGCCCGATGGTAGAAGTATGGAGTGACATGCATTTACTGCACGTCGCTTCCATCTTCCTCTACATTCAGTTTCGAGGTACACGACAACCATCAATAACCAATACATTAACCATGACATTAACTCCAAACCATTGAAATCTATGACCCCATTACTTACCAAATGCGCCAACCAAATCTATATTAACCATTGCCAAAGCCATACCATACCATATATCAAATGCACCCAATATAAATCAAATGCAATTGCATAGCCACTAACCATTTGTAGTTAGGATTAACACTAACGTGTTTCATTTTATTTGCACATAACTTCTAACATAGCATAGTATAGACCCTTTCTTTTCGATATTTTTATAAGTCTCTTTCCCATTTCTTTTTTTTTTATGTTGCTACTAACATATGCCTTGTGTAGGTGTAGTCAAGTAACAAATCATGGTGACATGATTGAATATAACAATGACAATATATATGTCAATTCTAACACGACATTAAAGATTTGAATAACAAAGCATCCCATAAATGCATCATCCACCTGTCATCATGTCAAAATGAAACCACGACTGCATCATCAACAGTATAAGATGTTGTAAGAAGCATCAAAATAGCAACATAAAATGTGTGATAGGACTATCTCTGAGCCTCCAGTTTACAAGGGGGTCCCACCTACTAGTATTATATCTTATTAACATAGTTTAAATAATAGGCTTTATCAATACTTTGCGGGAGAAATTCCTCATTGCAATTTTTATCGTCAACAAGGACCACATGCAAGAAGTTTTCAAGACATACACCATTCAGATTGGTGTATGGACAAGAACCAATGGTGCAATCGGAATTTTCGGTACCTAGTCTGCATGTAGCAACAATTACCAATATGTTAGGAAGAGGTACAACATAGGAGAAGATAATTCAACTGATGGAAATGTAAGAAGACAAGATTTTGGCAGGATTTCACCAAGAGGTACAAAAATCAAGGGAGAAATCATGACATGATAGACACCTTAAAAATAAGAGCTTTAAGGAGGGATACCTAGTTCTTCTCTATAACATCAATTTTTTTCAACTCTCTCATAAGTTTAGAATGAATTGGATAGGGCCATATGAATTAAAGTCTATCATAGATGGAGGATATTTGTAGCTAAAGGAATTGAGAGGAATAGAACTGAAAGGAATGGTCAACGATATTCGACTAAAAATATACAATGAAAGTCGACCTACTAAAACTTAAAAGTTACAACGCAGTAATAAATCCATGTGTTAACACTGAGAGTCACCTTTAGATTGCGGGAGGATAAGCTCAGTACCCATCAGAGTTTTTGGTGGATGTTGGTTTTATATGAGTGGAGGTCAATGGAAAAAACTCAATATATGAATGATGTTGAACATAGAACTGGACAAGAAATGCATAGGGAAGTGAGGGCCGCATTAACTTCAATCAGTGAATTGAGTTTAAGTGTGAGCAAAGGAAAGACTTAGTGATAAAGGTGAACAAGAATTCTATGAGAACCAGGCTTTCAAGCAACTTGGAGAAGAAAAACTCAGACTCAAGATCACTCTTGAGCTCAAGCTTCAGACACTAAAATGTGTCCAAACAACACTGTCACAATAGCACAATGATCAAACCTACATCACAATGTAGCTATAACAACTTGACTAAACAACTTGACTGGATCCTCCATGCCCAAGACATTAAGTGTAAGAGGGAGAAATATAACAAGGGAGATGACTAAAAATGGTCACAATATCACTGTAATCAAACCTACATTACAACAGCATAGCAACCCTCAACTGGATCCTCCATGCCTGAGTGTTTTAGCACAATTTTTACAAAGAGATGAAAATAAGTTGAATTCTATTAACATGAAAGTCTCAAATTTGATACATGACTAGAGAACAGTTATGACATCAAAACATTACAAAATAGGGAGCTCTTCTCAACCAGTTGACCACCTTAACAAAATATCAAAACTATCTATTTATACTCGGATCAGTCCCCGACTATCAGGAGTGTGATCCCATCACTACATTCAAAGAATTTCATCCGAGTAGTCTTCTATCAGACTGTGCATGTCTCCCTATGTCAGACGCAAGATCAGATTGGCATGGGTCTGCAAGAAAATATATCCATAGGGGTACCAGGGCTGACAGTTTAGTCCCCACGGTCGAGCTTTCCATGCCTTCTAATTACTGAGTGAGTCGAGGTTTCAACTACCAGTCCTTTCATTTATTAACTGAACCCTTGATATCGGGATGAGGCTTAGTGCCTAGGGGGAAGCCACATGTTTCTCTCTAATTGGATACTATATGAGCATGTGATTGCAGGGCCATCAAAAGTGGTTTGAACTCACACCACTTTTAGGCCCATAATCCACCGCCTTCTGCCACGTATCACTTTCGTGAAACCATGGTTTCAATTGCGGGACCGCTCAATAATTTTATCGATCGAGCAATTTGTGTCCCTGCAATGAAGCATGGTCATTGATCTAGATGTGGTTGACGATCCAGGAGCACCTTCTAGATTTAGCGCTATTTCCAAGCTTAACCGCCTGTCAAATTTAGAATCCACCAAACTGTGCCCTAGGGGAGGGGGACACTACTCTTGACATTGAACAATAACACCTCCTGGAGGATGACATGTCCCTGCTATGATGATGTTTCATGAAAGAGAAGTGAGAGATATGCCCACGGCTTCCTGGACTAAGTGCCATGCATCACTGCCAAATAGCTTCCTGGTGTCATGACCGAAGAGTGCACCACATGTCCATACTGATTACTGCCACGTATCCTCTTAAATCGACGACTAAGATCTCCTTTGAGTCTTTGGGCTCCAAGAAAATCAACACTCAAACTTATTTTCCCTCGAAGAAAAAAATACAGAGTTAAGAATTTGACGACGTGTGGCCTCCGGAGATCGACGATTAAGATCCCTTCGTGGCTCGGGACTTCATGAAAATCAAATCTCAAACCTCACTTTCCTTCAACGCTTTTACCCAGAGATAGCGATATATTGACATGTGTCCTCTTGATTCAACGGTTCTGCTCCTGCTTCGGGAATTTGACCCCTTCAACTAGATTGACGACCCTTATGCTCCCTTCTCGATCAACGACCGAGATCTCCTTCGGGTCTCTGGGCTCCAGGAAAATCAAATATCAAACCTCTCTTACCTTCTATTCTTTTACCTGGAGTTCTATATTTGGCTATGCGTGGATTTATGGAATCAAATGGATGAGACTTACTCTGGGCCTTCGGGCTTCAGGTGTTTTGAAAGTGAAAGATGAAAAATCCCATGGAGGAAAAACCCCTGAAGCGAAGGATCTGTTGCCATGTGCTTCAACACTTCGGGACATCAGGTGCTTCCAGACTTTGGGAGGCACTACCTCTAAGATCAATGACTCCCTGCTAATTTTGAGATCAATGGTCCACAATTGCTTCAGGAGTTCATGATTTGTCTCTTCAGAAGGTTTATGCACTTCTCACTTAGAAACTCCCGAAGCTCATTTCCCCGAAGGCTTGGATCGACTGCCACCTGTCCCCCTCAAGATAAATGACTCATGCTTACTTCAGGGGTTTTCCCCAGTGCTATACTTTGTGCAACTTTAAGGTTCCAAATGTCCATGAGCCATTGATCTAAACTACTCTAGGAATCTTTGTCAATGAAAGACTAAAACTACCTGCTTCTTGCACTGCAAGCCCAAAATAGACTCCTCTGAAAGCTTCGTTTTGAGCTCAAGGTTGATACCTGTGCAAGAAAAGGACTGGGTCACCTTGCGACCCTTATATATTCTTATGCGATAACATTTGGCTACACAAAGGATGGCATTCTCCCTACGAGCTACCAAGAATGCACATTTCTAGTGCCTTAGTTGTTGGGCTATGGAGTCTAGCTCAAAAATTTCGCCAAAGAAAATAGGGAAATATGTACATTATTCTACTAAAAAATGAAAAAAAACACATGGGCTCTAGAAGGAGCTTATTTGTTTACAATCCTAGGCTAACTGACCTTTTACAAGGCTCTAGGTGAAAGAAAACTTCCACCATAGCTACCCAGACTTCCTAGTAATATAATTCTTCTCTTTACTACAGATGATCCACAAAAAACTAGGGAGGTATGACAACAAAATGAGAACATGGCTTGGAACACTGACCATATCCCCAAATGATGATAAGGTGAATAATTCTGCAGGCTCTAGTGATTTTGGAAAACAAAGCTCCATATATAGCCCCACAGGGTCACAAAATTTATAATCAAGGGAGCTCAACTAGAAAGAAATTAACTCTTGTCCTTCATTGTAGCTCACCCATCATTTGATGTTCTCAGAGTGTATACATGGGTGGAGAACTGATGCAGGTTGGCTAATACCAAGTTATATTTTCTCATTTATAGTTTCTGCACAGGAGAAAAATTGCCCACTTAGCTCCTCCTTTACATGTTTCTTTGTGTCTTCTACAGGTCTAGGATGGATGATTTCCACCCAATTTTTTTCCTTAATGAATAAAGGAAAATGATCTATAGTTTGGTCTTGGAAATATTTCATGAAACCATACTCACTTGTGAGTATCGGTGAAATAATTCCATTTGAAGATTTCAGAAAATATGAAACATATGACTCCATGTATATGGCCATAGGATCATGAATAACGTGACAGAATTATGGCTTCTTTAGAGGACCAGGTGGCTCCTCTGTAAATGCCTCTCTTCTTGCAAATAAATGACCTCCTTTTTCTTTTGAAACCAACTCTTGATCACCAACAATTGCAGTCTCTCCTTCATCAGAATTATCATAAGATAATGGTACAACAAGATTCAAAGCATCACAACTATGATCATCCAAGAACATATAGTTATCTATGAAATCAACCACTACTTCATGCTCAACATGTTCTGAAAAATGATCATAAGATTGATATACATCCATGCCCATAGAAAAATAAGAAACTATTGAAGAATCTTATTCCAAATGTGAATCACGCCTACCTCCTTGTTGTTGTTCCAGATCTGAATTATACTCAATGTCTTCTTGCTCGGAATCTAAAACATATTGACATTCTTCTTGCTCATAATTTGAAACATACTGGTAGTCTTCTTTCTTATGTACATGAAATTTTTCATGATATGATTGCGTATGAACCTCCTTGCTAGCCTTGATTTTCTCTTCGACCTCTTCAACATCTTCAAATAGGTATCTTAAAGATGAATATTTCCTTTCTCTCAGGAGAAGGACAAGCTCTGAATGTTGAGCCATGACATAGTACACCATAGTAGCAATCTCTGTGGGCTTGATATCCACAGGCATACTATGATAAACACTATAAAACCTCCTATTGAAGAAAACCAAGGCTTCCTCTTCCCCTCTCCTCAAGGCAGTAAAATCATCCAAGTACTGATCAAGGGACTTGTTCTCACCCCACCACTTAATAAATGCATTGCATAGCTCGATCCAAGAACCAATGGAACCGACTCCCAAACATTTAAACCACACAACATCATCTCCAAACAAGAAGTTTGAGAACAACCTCATGGAAACATCATCATGAACAATCTCAAACTGATCAACAAATCTCTCAAAGGCCTCCAAATGCCTCTCAACCATAATATGATCCTCTCCAGAAAACCAAGGAAGATACTCAAAGGAATAACGAGGATAAGGATGAAGGTCATGTGGCAGACTTAAAGGTTTAAACAACTTATTTATGATTTTTATTTGAAAAGAAGTGGACTGATTATGAGGATTAACGAGTTGATGGAAAGGCTCAGTAGGAATAATGGAGGGTAATGAGATTTGAGAACACTGTGAATTATTTTCAACCTCCTTAGAGCTACAAGGGTGATCAATTTTGAGAGGAGATGCAATATAGATCTCACCTTTATGAATAAGCATGGGTGAAGATAGAAGATCGACATCTACAACACAAGAAGGGGGCATGTTCTCTTCTTCCAAGGATGGATAAATGAAGGAAGGCTTATAATCATCTGAATACACAAAGCAGAGGATAATCCTCTTTATATGTAAAGGGAAAGAGAGAAATGAGCTAATAAAGAAAAAAAATATTTCATGAAGAAAGCTCATAAATTGATACTTGGTCTTCCCTTTCGGTATGGTAATCTTTTTTTCAACAAGATCCTCCCTAGTGGAGTCTTTAATTGTGGAGTCGCCAGGTGGAAGCTGCAATCTTCAATGGTTCTACTATATGATGCACCTTTAGAATCATAAGTTCCTTGTCGTTCTATCCCAGAAAAAAGTCTTCAATTCATTCCCCGGCAATGACGCCAAGAATGTTAGCACCGAGAGTCGCCCTCAGATCACAGAAGGATAAGCCAAGTACCCATCAGAGTTTTTGGTAGATGTTGGTTTTATATGAGTGGAGGTCAATCGAAAAAACTCAATATACGAATGATGTTCAACACAAAACTAGACAATAATTGCACAAGGAAGTGAGGGACACATTAACTTCATTCAGTGAATTGAGTTTAAGTGTGAGAAGGGGGAAGGCTTAGTGAGAAAGGTGAACAATACTGCTATGAGCATCAGGATTTCAAGCAACTTGGAGAAGAAAAAATTAGACTCAATATCACTCTTGAGCTCAAGCTTCAGACACTGAAATATATCCAAACAACACAGTCACAACAACACAATGATCGAACCTACATTACAATGTAGCTACAACAACTCGACTAGATCCTCCATGCCCAAGCCATTCAGTGTAAGAGGGAGAAAGATAACAAGGGAGCTAACTAAAACTAGTCACGATATCACTGTAATCAAACCTACATTACAACAACATAACAACCCTCGACTAGATCCTCCATGCTCGAGTGTTTTAGCACAATATTTACAGAGAGATGAAAAGAAGATGACTTCTATTAACATGAAAGTATCAAATTTGATACATGACCAGAGAAACGTTCTGGCATCAAAACATTACAAAATAGGGAGATATGCTCAACTAGTTGACCACCTTAACAAAATATCAAAACTATCTATGTATACTCGGATCAGTCCCTAACAATCTGGAGTGTGATCCCATCACTACATTCAAAGAATTTCATCTGAGCAGTCTTCTGTCAGACTGTGCATGTATCCCTCTGTCAGATGCGAACTCTAATTGGCATGGGTTTGCAGGAAAATCTATCCATAGGGGTACCATGGCTGACAGTTCATTCCCCATGGTTAGGCTTTCCATGCCTTCTAATTACTGAGTGAGTCGAGGTTTCAACCACCAGTCCTTTCATTTATTAATTGAACCCAAGATCGGGACGAGGCTTAGTGCATAGGGGGTGGCCACATGCTGCTCTTTGATTGGACACTATATGAGCATGTGATTGTTGGGATTTCAAAAGAGGTTTGAACTGACACCACGTTTGGGCCCGCAATCCACTGCCTTCTTCCATGTATCACTTTTTCCAAACCACGGTTTCAATTACGGGACTACTCAATAATTTTATCGATCAAGAAAGTCGCATCCCTGCAATGAAGCATCGTCATAGATCTAGACGCAATCTGCGATATGGGCACACCTGCTAGATTTAGCACTATTTCCAAGCTTAACCACCCACCCACTTTAGAATTCACCAAATTGTGCCCTGGTGGAGGGGGACGCTACTCTTGATGTTGAACAATAAAACCTCCCAAAGGATGACCTGTCTCTATTATGCTGACATGTCATGAAAGAGAAGTGACACATGTCACTAAGAAAGAAGCGAATGATATGCCCATGGATGCCTGGATTGAGTTCCATGTGTCACTGTCGAATAGGTGCATGGTTTCACAACCGATGAGTGCGCCACATGTCCATACTAATGGCTTCCATGTATCCTCTTAAATCGACGACTGAGATCTCCTTTGGGTCTCTGGGCTCTGGGAAAATCATCAGTCAAACTTATTTTCCCTCGAAGAAAAAAATTCAAAGTTAAGGATTTGATGATGCATGGCCTCCGGAGATCGACGGTTGAGATCCCTTCATGGCTCCGTACTTCACAAAAATCAAATCTCAAACCTCGCTTGCCTTCAACGCTTTTACCCGGAGCTGGAAATCTATTGACGTGTGTCCTCTTGAATCAACATTTTTTCTCCTACTTCAAGACTTTGACCCCTTCAACCAGATCGACGACCCTTCTGCTCCCTTCTTGATCAACGACCGAGATCTCCTTTGGGTCTCTGGGCTCCGAGAAAATCAAATTTCAAACCTCTCTTACCTTCTATGCTTTTACCCAGAGTTTTATATCTGGTGATGCGTGGCATTCTAGAATCAGATGGATGAGACTTACTCTGGGACTTCGGGCTTCAGGTGTTTTGAAAGTGAAACATGAAAAACCCCTGAAGCAAAGGATTTTTTTCCACGTGCTGTGGCACTTCGGGACTTTGACCACTTTAGGACTTTGGGTGCTTTGGGACTCTGGGAGGCACTGCTGCTAAGATCAATGACTCCCTGCTGATTTTGAGATCAATGGTCCACGATTGCTTCACGATTTCGGGCTTCAGCTCTTTGAAAGTTATATGGACTTCTCACTTCGAAACTCTCGAAGCTCATTTCCCTGAACACTTGGATTGGCTGCCACTTTTCCCCCTCAAGATCAACGACTCGTGCTTACTTCGAGGTTTTTCCCCGACACTATACTTCACACAACTTTAAGGTTCTGAATGTTGGTGAACCGCTGATCTAAACTGCTCCAGGAATTTCTGCCACTGAAAGACTAAAAATGCATGTTGCTTGCACTTCAAGCCCAAAATAGACTTCTCTGAAATCTGTATTTTGAGCTCAGGGATGATACCTGCGTAAGAAAATAACTGGGTCACCTTGCGACCCTTAGACATTCTTATGTGATAACACCATGTATATAGTGTAATATAGTAGATATTAGGAAAAAAAACTGATAAAAACAAATAAAAACTAGAAAATGAAGAAAAAAAGAAAACAAAAGTAGAAAAAGAAGGAAAATACAAAACATTGGGAAATGTTGTGCGCAACAGAAAGAAAAATCAGCGTGACAAAAAGAAAAATTTACTGCGCAAAACATATGACCGACTTGAAAAAAACACAATGTGCTAGTGGAAAGGTCACAGTAGAAACGTGCAGTGCATCGAAAATTTACAGTGCACTGGAAAATGGGCTAACGGTCAAAAAAGAAAAAAATGATCATCAAGGTAAAAAGGCATGAACCGAGCATTTATGAAACTTAATGAAGCATGCTCAAGAATATTTAAAAATTTAATTACCATCAAAGAAGCATCTTTGAGAATATTTAGAGAATTTATAACACCCCTTATATAACTAAAACGCGGGCCAAAGAATACTCAATTTACATGTCCACAGAGCTAAGGAGCATGAATATAGGTGGTGAATGGGTGAGTTCATATATCTTAGTTTCCGAATTTCAACCAAAGAATAAATAATTACCCAGAATGGAACCTCCAAAGGTCGTCACACCTATTACCAAAAAAGACAGAAAACACGTAGTAGTCATAGGTCACCACAGGAACTCGTAGAGGAAGAAAAAGTTCTTACACAAATAGAGGGAATAGTTGATGTCGACGCAATTCCTTCACCGTAAGTTGAACTATTGAGTTCCACACTGGTTGAGGAAGAGGGATATGGTCAGGATGGAAATTGACTCACAACGCAATGAGTGGGGCCACAACCCATTAGAAATAGGAAACCTACAACAACCTCCCAAGGTCGAAGAAACCCATAAGACAAATGGCACTAAAAGTGAAAGGACATAATCTAACGGGCTAGGGTCACAACCAATGGTAGGGTTTGTGCAGCACAAGGAAGTGCAACTCAAAGACATCACGGGGCAACCAAATTCGATTTGGGAAGAAATAGAACCAGAGGCTGGGACATCTAGCACACCAACATAGAGAAAGGGGAAAAATCCCATCGCTTGGTCCTCACATTCCAAATGGGGTGCATGCCACACCAAGTTTGTTGGGATGCATCGAAAGGTTATGGTATGCATAACATGATGTGTTTGACACCAAAACATTCTTGGAATTCACACAATAGGTGTACATGGAAATCCTAGGCAAAAGGCCATTAGGAGATCCAGTGTTGCATCCAAAGCAGTGGGTAGCAGGCCTGGTAAATACATGGATTCTTAATTTGCTAGAGATTCCTCACTTCGACAGGGGAGAATACATGAACAAATGTGTCAATAAGTTACTGGTGGTCTTCCATGGAGGATTTTTATGGCTGGACAAACCAGTTTCCATCCATGTTGAATTAATTTCATTCATCATAGGACTACCATCAGATGGCGAGAATCCCGTGCAGTATATGGATGACAAAACCAAGGAAAAGGAATTCACGGAAGAAATGAAGAAAACCTATGAGATAGAAATAATCTCTTGCAGCATTATCATAAAGTGGATCAATGACACAACTACCAGGATGGAAACAAATTTGATGGTGTGCAAAATCCTTCGAAAATGTCACAAGGAGGAGGTCTCCACAGGATTTGTCGTAGCTACAACACAATGCACAAATGACACCATGCTCAACTGGGCCACATACTTATTTAATTTGTTCCTAGATGATTGTAAGGATGTGTAGGACTTGGGAACTGAGTTCCACTATTCGTGGCTTATCATGATGATAATGCTAATTGGATGGAAAGAGCCTAGCTACTCATATTTATGTGATAGAGTAGGACAATGTCATGCAACATGCTACACATTATTGGGGAGAACTTCTGATTCAAAGAGGATAAGTGGAAATTCCAACACTTTTTCTTGGTATCTCAACAATATGCAAGAGAAGTTATCCAACACATATAGAATAACTCCCGAGGTGGTCACACAGTACCAGGGAGTAGCCAACTTCAAGGATACATGACACAATATGTGGATCCAGGTGTGTATGGATCCAAAAAAAGACTGTCTACAACTTTGATTATGTGTCAGTGAAGAGGAAGTTGAATGGGAAATAAGGGAATGGAAAGATGAATGGAAGATCCCAGTCATCACCAAATACATGCCCAAGGGGAAATAAGTTGAAGCAAGGTCATATAAGACATCTATAGGAGGAAGCACCGCAACCAAGAAACCAATGCAACAGATGAAGCCCAACTTGAATATAGTGCAACAGAAGAAGGGAAGCACCCCAAAGAAGGATGGGAAGATAGGAAAGAAGGATAATATCCCCGCGTAAGAGGAACAAGGAGGGGGGGGACAAAAAAAAACAAGGAACCTTGATGACAATAACTTCACAAGATGTAGGGCCACCCAAATGGCCAAACATACATATAGGTGGGTCACGCAAGAAGGAAAAGGCCCACAAGGACATCCCAGAATACACAATCACCGAGGATGATGCTGACTTAGTCACATAGAGGGTTCAAGACCCTGCAGTGGAAGAGTATGAGGAGGTTGATAACCAATGAGAAAGGATCATGAAGGAGTTGGCTGACATTAAGCAGGTCTTAGAATAGATACAAGCAACATGAGCACAAGAGAGGGGAGAAGAATCCATCTCAGGATCTACATAGGCAGGGGGAAAAACCACGCAGAACAAGGAAGAAACAATCCAACTTGTAGTACAAGCAAGTACTAGGTTCCACATTACAATAGATATGCTACAGTTCAAGGAGGACATGGCATAGACACCACTTAAAGACCTGGCATGGGTAGAGTTGGTATTGGATAAAATACCAACTAAGGAACATATCATATGGGCCCCATACTTATTGAATCTAAGGATGCGAAGGACTTGATAAGTGAGTTCCACTATTCATGGCTCATGATGCTAATAAAACTAATCTAATGGAAAGAGCATACCTACTCATGTTTCTATGATAGAGTAGGATGATGTCACGCAACATGTTACACATCATTGGGGAGCGCTTTTGATTCAAAGAGGAGAAGTGGAAATGCCAACAATTGTTCTCGGTATCTCAACAATATACAAGAGAAGTTATCCAACACCTATAGAATAACTCTTGAGGTGGTCGCAAAGTACCAGGGAATAGCCAACTTCAAGTCTACATGACACAATATGTGGATCCATGTGTGTAGGGATCCAGAAAAAGAATGGCTACAACTTCAATTTTGTGTCAGTTAAGAAAAAGTCCAATGGGAAATAAAGGACTGGAAGGATCACCGGAAGATCTCAATCATCGCCAAAGACATGCCCAAGGGGAAATAATTTGAAGTAGGGTCATCTAAAACATATTCAGGAGGAAGCATTGTAGCCAAGAAACCAATGTAGCAGATGAATCCTCGCTTGAAGACAGTGCAAAAAAATAAGGGCAGCGCCCCAAAGAAGGATGGGTAGATAGGAAAGAAGGATAATATCCCCGCACAAGAGGAACAAGGAAGGGGGGACACAACAACACAAGGAACCTCGATGACAACAACTTTGCAATATGTAGGGCCACCCAAATGACTGATCGTACATATAGGTGGGTCGCGCAAGAAGGCTAAGGCCCACAAGGACATCCTGAAATACGCAATCACCAAGGATGATGATGACTTAGTCGCATAGAGGGTTCAAGACCGTGCATCAAAAGAGTTTTATTAGGATGAAAAACCAATGATAAAGAATCAAGAAGGAGTTGGATGATGTTAATAAGGTCTTGGAACATATACAAGAATAACAAGCACAAGAGAGAGGAGTAGAACCGATCCCAGGGTCGAAAGAGGCAGGGGACAAAATCGTACAGAATAAGGAAGATACGATCCAACTCATAGTGAAAGTAAGTCCTAGCTTCCACATTACAATATATATGCTACTTTTTGAGGAGGCCATGGTAGAGACAACACTTAAATACCTAGCACAAGTAGAGTTGGTCTTGGCTAGAATACTAACAAAGGAACTATACAAGGTGCAATTCAGTATCACACAGGAAGTACAATCATGAGCGAGGGAATATATGAAAAAATTTCAAGTCACTAGAGATGGCAAGGACGCACTGCAAATTGTTGTAGAGAAGGTCCACCTCGAGACACAAGAGGAGAATCAACGGACAGATAACCTTGAGAAAAATATAACGGAAATCTTCTTGAAGATTTTAGACAACACCCAGGAAGGTATGAGAAACACCGAAGAAAAAATTAAAACTATCACACAAACGATCTAAGGGTACAGGAAGGAGATTGAGGAACTCAAGGAAAAATTAACACCAATAACTCCTCCTGAAGACATAGTTGAAAGGGAACAACATGCATCCCTACAAATATAAATGATCGAAAGGGAAGGCAGAGAGGTCACACAACGTTTCGACAGGACCGCACACTTATGGACGACGCTGGAGGAAGACTAGAGGGTCCAACAACTAGACACGAAAGAGGAGAAAATCGGTGGTGCAATGTAGGAGCTGAAGTAAGGAAAAAATGACCATGAGTATTACAAAACTATTGAAAGTCACGTAGGATATGAATACCTTGTAGACATATTTGAATATTGCTCAGATCAATAGGCAGACAATACAATCCCAATAAGAACCCCTCCAAGAGAAAGAAACACAAATAATTGCTAAAATAGAGGAGGAGAAGACAAGAATGGCTCAGGTTCATGATGAGAGTGTAGAGTCTCTGAAGGAACACATTACATCGTAGAGGGTAGAGGAGCTCACAAATAAATATGTGCAAGCAAAATCCAAATGGGAAGAATTAAAAGTAAAGTTTCATGACTTGGAGAAATTCATGTAGGGAGAAAACACCACCTAAGTGTCACGGGATGAGCCACATGTCAGTGTTGGAGTCCTATTGGTGCAAGACTACTTTGGGAGAAATATTTGTTTTGGGCGCGGGCATAATTTTGGAAGAAAAGGTCTATTTTTGGAAGTGCATGCCTTAGGAGGAAGGAAAGAAACATGCATAAAAAGAAGCAAAAGGAAACATGGAGTGCATGCAGATAGACCTAACTATGCTAGGGTTAGGGTTTTTTATATTGATTGGGTTTTTGATATATGCTAGGAGGTCTAGGTTTTGTGTGGTTGGGAAGATATTGATTGTAGTAATTTTTCTTATGGTTCTTGTGGTAGAGTTGAATAATCTAGTATTTTAGGGTTAGGTCATAGGATGAGGATCTTGGTGTGATCTAGTCAGCCTCCCAGAGGGCACTTACCCTAATTTTGATTGTAATATTGAAGATGTAATGCATGTAACATAGATTTTGTAGAAGAATAAATAAAGGAGCAGAGAAACCATATATTTATGGACGTAGCCCCAAGAGGGGGTGAACCACAATAAAACATTGTGTTCTATGTGTTTTTTAATGAATGATTTTACTATTCTGTTAATCATTAGCTCAAGAATAAATGGTTAAAACTAGTTATAACAACATGCATGCCTAGGTTTAAAGATGAATGAATCATAGAAGTATATGAATGACTAATGATTAATTATGCATAAGGAAAAGGACCTAACCACAATCCCAACCCATTCCTATACTACAAACACCTGATTATTGCACTCCCCCATAAAATATATCTCAAGTGAGACTGCGATGTGCACTCTGTGCACAATGTTTCCTTTTGGTTTACCAAGATGGCCGATAGTTTTGAGGGTTTGTTGGAAATCTATTTAATATCAGAACCTAGGTCATACCAAGTAACCAACAGTCTATTGGAGGTCATGTTACCCTCAAACTCCTTGGGTATCTTGCCATGGATTCAATCTTCATTGATTGTTCTAGAGCATCTGTTAAAGTGGATATCCTATGTTGTGTTAGGGGGATTTGTGTCAAGGGTAGTAGCCCTTGGATGTACCATTCCCCCTGATAATGTTCATGAATTGGATGCACCAGTATCCCAATAGTGTCCTTAAAATTCTAATTGTACTCCCATGCAAACTCACTCTCTCTGTTGAATCTCCCATAACTCAGAGAGATCTTGTTGCTATGAATGAGGTAGATTCAATTCAAAAATGCATTTCTGACACACTTTGTCAAGGGTAAATGCTTATCCCTATAACCCAGGCTCAATAGCCTTCATGTACCACTTGAGGGCGTGACCCCTCAAAGTAGTCTAGAATTATACTAACTTGTTCACATAGAGAGTCCCTCTAAACCTCTAGATGGACTCTGATAGAAACCACTATTGTTTTATGTCCTCATCTCCTTTACACCATAATTCTGGGTATTAGGCAATCAAGCCTCCCATGTGTCCAGCCATTCTGGGTCTTATTGTTGCAACCAAAATGAATCCTAATGGCCCTGGTTGCAATTTTCTAGGAGACCCTAATATCCTCCCACTACTCATAGTTCTGGATTTTGACGAATTGACTGAATTTGACGTAATATGAATTTCATGAGTATGCGGTATGAAGCTTACCAAGGGTATAAATGGCACCTGGGGGATGGGTGAATCAGGGTTGGTTTCACTGACTTTTGGGAGGGTCTCTTTGATATGGGGGGTCTCATTTTCTTTCTCTAGAGCAACTTGTTTAGTCTAATTCTTGAATCCTCCTGAGATCAGTGTCGAATCTTCTTCGTCTTTCGCAAGATTCAAACCTTCTTCATCTTTACTTTCTTCTATGCACTCCTCTTCTTGTCCACCCACCTTGATACTTATTTATATCCACGCTTTTCTTTCCTGCAATCTTATATTGTCTAGTCTTTCTTGTTTTCGCAACTTCCGCAGCTATGATATCTTTCTCTCATCCATTTTTCCTGGTCTGATTCCTTTCTACAACACCTCAAATTTCTTAGTTACTTTCTTTACCTTTCCCCACCACCCTTTATCAACTATGGAGGATATCCTCATGGATCGCTCAATTCTTACGCTCTTCTCTTTTCAATCCCCCATCTATCAAAGAACTCATTCCCCTTCTTAGGTCATGAACCTGCCCCAATATCGCCCCACCACAAGCACAGGTGTTTAGGATTCCATCTCACTCAAGGGAACAATTATCATCCCCTATTCCACCAAGAAGACCTTTATCCACAAGGGAACTTCCCTTAGTAGTATTTCATGCACACCTTTATTGAATATCACTTCTACTCGTGAAGAATATTGATGATTCTTCGCTACAAACTCGATGATATAACCCTCTAGAGTCTATTGGAATTATTGATTTCGTGTTTTCATTGATGGAAACATGAGTCAAACATGTACAATAATTAGAGAAAAACGAATATCACCTTGGGGAAAAAGCAATTTCTGATCACTATTGATCACGATAGGATCAATAGTGATCCTATGTTCCTAAAGCTCAGGAGAGATAGCGAGGATATTCTACAAATAAAATGCACACATAATTGGAGCATGCAATGTTAAGGTATTTGGAAAGGATGAAGGAAATATCATAAGGGAGAGCGCATTGCAAAAGCTCTATCGAGATCGAAATACCCATAGTAAACTTCAAAAGAAACAAGGAAGAATGATGTAGTTCTCGGGACAATCCTTGACCATCAGATCACACAAAAGCCTACACATAAGAATCCATTTTTAAGGATCATGGAATCCTAATCTTCTATTAAAATTTTGGTAGTAATCACAATCATCATATGAGTTAGAATCCATTGATCAAAAGTGATTAAACAAGAATCATCATATCAAGAAGGATCTTTGAGTGAGCTCTCAACCGTTGGATCAAGCAATCAACTTCAGAGCTGACCACTCTAGTGAAAGGGATTCTGAATCATGGATGAATACTCGAAGGCCGAAGCCCCAAATTCACGAACTCATGTCAACTGTCGGATCAAAGGAGAAGTTGAGAAGTCTCACCGACCGTTGATAAAAAAAAATGGAAGC
The DNA here is from genome assembly GCA_009831015.1 of Picea engelmannii. Classification (NCBI taxonomy): domain Eukaryota; kingdom Viridiplantae; phylum Streptophyta; class Pinopsida; order Pinales; family Pinaceae; genus Picea; species Picea engelmannii. The sequence goes on from ML777648.1 coordinate 2,054,507, forward strand.
ATAGGGATGTCACACTTTGATATGAACCATTGGTCGAGACCAGGGAAAAATATCAATGATGGGTCACAACTTCGCCACTCCATAGATAGTTGGATTAGGCATAGGCATAAATATCCCAGAATCTCTGAAGTCTTGGAGTAGATGACAGTCGTCCACCTTAACTAAATATTAAACCATACCATCGATCTGAGAACTTTGGGAGTAATACTAGCCATTAGATTATCCAGCATGAGGTGTTAAATGAAATTAAGAGGTCATTGTCATTTTGTGACTTATTCAGGAGGTATAACTTTGGGGTATTGGATTCATAATATCTTGGAGTGTCGAAGTCCTGAAATCCAACCAACTGTCAGATCAAGAGAAGAAATTTGGTAGAAATATGAGTTGTTAGATCAATTATCCTAGAGCCATGATCCAGGAGGGAGACATGTGGAAGAAGACAAAGATGAAACATGGCCCAATCATCTGGCAACAAGTGTCAAGGTTTATTTGGCACACAAGGTTTGTGAAAGTCATGAATATAGGTGACACATGGCATCAACTCAACCAATTCCATGTCAATAGATACACATCAGCATGAACACGTGGGATTTAGTTCATTGGAAGTGTTAAAATAATAGCCATAATCAAATTAGTTTCAGATCCAGGAGAGTAAAATATTAGTCATTTCATTAAGCCAGTGGAAGGATAGGGTAAGTGTGGACTGTTGACCGACAGGTAACATTCATCTATACCATATGACCACTTCGACCAATTTACTTCTGGGATTTTTGAAACATAAAAAATTCCAATAATCCTGAATACACGGAGAGTTGTAGCTCCTTTTATTAAGTCTACGGTCCTAGATTTGGGTCAAGTGAATGTTCTTAAGAAACGTGAGGGCCAAGTTCAAAAAATACACTGTAACACCCTGTTTCCCCCAGTTTGTAAAAATAATTGGACTGGCCAAGAACTGTGGCAAACTCATAAATGCGAATATGTGATGTAAATGGACCTTGTGAAAAAGGTCAATAAATGTGAATAACATTATGAATTTATATTGTAGGACTGCTGAGAGGGGATGTGTAGAAAAAGAGACCACGATGGTGGTGGAAGGCACCTGGAAAGGTGGTGTTAACTTCCACCTAGAATTAATACCGTATTTGGACTCCACTAGCTCGGAGAACCAAAAGCGGCTCGTTGGCCCCGAATTAAATGTCTCGCAAGCTGGTAGGTAGATGGTTTAATGAGGGATGGGAGGTGAACCTCCCATCCGTAGAGCCATCAGACCTGATCAGTGCGATGGTAATCGTGCCACACGCAACCTCGCAAGAGGAGAAGGCGTGGGGTAGAAGCGATTAGGAGGGGGACGTGAGGGGGGAACTCTGCCAATATGCAGAGTGAGTGATAGCAGAGAAGAAGGATTGCAACCTTTGCTCTTGGTCACTGGAAAATAGAGACGTAGTCTCACAACATCGTGGTCTCAGCTTGGGGGTGGCTAGTGGTAAATCCACTGGGAGTCGCTAAGCCTACTGTTGGGTGGAAACGAGCACCCCTCTCAGTAGTTGCTTAACCTTGGTGTTATTTCTGATAAATGTTTTGCCTCTGGCACCTTGAAATATATATATTTCGATAATTATGCTCATAAGTTGCGGAACTGTGAATGTTTTCATTTTAAGAATGTTTGAGTAGTATTTTGATTAGTACTAGTAGTTGTATATGCTTATAATAGAAAAACCACGCATGGCTTATGTTGGTAAATGAATTTAATTATGCATAAGTTGATCCAAGTCAGGCTTCTAGCCCATTCTCGAGAAGTTTTTTACCGTTATCTATCTCCAGGGATGCCCCAGAATAGATCTCTTCATAGAGATTCCCTCCTTGGAAAGGTTTACCAAGAACCTGTAAATAGGACTTGGTTGTGCAAGTCTTAACAACCCTGTACGAGGAGGAATGACCCTCTTAAAATCCCAAAGTAGCAGCGTAGGGATAAGTATAGTTTTTGAACTTGGCCCTCACATTTCTTAAGAACATTCACTTGACCCAAATCTAGGACCGTAGACTTAAGAAAAGGAGCTACAACTCTCCATGTATTCAGGATTATTGGAATTTTTTATGTTTCAAAAAGCTCGACAGCCGTTGGATCTATTAAGAGATGCATGAGGGTTAAGCCCTCGTGAGTAGGAGGTTGAAGGTCCCGACAAGAGGCGTGGCCATCGGGATATCGACATTCATGAAATCGGGAGTCACGATGACATGAGGTCGGGAATTTTCCTAGTGAAAATCCTGGAATCAATATGAGATGTCCATCATAGGAGGACACGTGGACAAGATCGGGAGCCCGTCGGCATTTCGGAGATTGAAGGGACAATATGCCGGAATATCTCAGCAGCGGAAACTCTGAAATCGCGAGAAGCGATTAGGACCGTCCATCATGGGAGGACGCATGGTGGCAATCGAAGCATTCGGGAAAAGTCCCGAAAGGAAATTCATCCATTAGGAAATCGGGAATCCCGTGGACAAGAAGTCCATACCCTTCGAAATTGTGATGTCCGGAATCCCGACAAAGTGAAAAGCGTCCATTGTAGGGCCAGCTATCATTATATCGGCATATCGATATTCGGCGGATCGCGAATCCTGAGGACGAGTACGTTCTGGCATTGGAAAGTCCAAAAACCTGACAGGAGATAAGGCTACAGCCTTGTTAGATAGTGGTCACGAGGGCCAGGAGTTTAGCCAGGAGGGCTAACACGTAAAGGACCATATCGGTGAATTGGCTCATCGAGGATCGAAAAATTGCGATTTCTGTTGACAAGAGTTCGGGATTTCCTATGGTGGGCACCCCGGAGTAGGTCTGAGCTATCTAATTGGTGGAGGCCACGTGTCGAGAGATTAACCGCATCGGGAAACCGGGGATCAAGGATTTGGGAGTCTCGTGATCTAGAGTCCGAAGTCTCATGATGATAAACCCCGATGAACGGATGAGATTCTTTCGGAGGACCTTAGGGTCTGTAATGACCGTTAAATGTGGAGATGAGACATCAACTTAAGCCAAGACGTGAATATGCTTTAGGATAAGCGACAAACATATCTGGACGGCCAGAGTCCACCCATCCAGATCTACGATGGAGGTTCCATTCTGGAGCCCCCTTACTATTATGCCTTTAGCAGTAGGGGGGGGTCCAGAATTGGACGTGCAAATATCGAACGGTCGAGATTAACTCATCATGATCAACGACGCTCAAGTGGATTTTGGACCCCCCTTGCCATTTTTCCTTTAATGGGGGGGGTTCCGAAATAGTGTGGCATGTGAAGTAGGGCCCCCTCCTGTTATGACGACTACCATGTCAAGTTTCCCTTTTCTGCCACCTGCATTCCACCTAACCATGCGATGGGGCCTGTTTTCATTGGTGGTTCTCTACCCCTATTGGGATTTTTTCCTATTGGACATTTGTTGACCCTGTAGGGATTCGTCCCCATTGGCCGGTCGCTAGCCCTGTCAGGGGTCGAACGATTAGACATTCCTGTAGCACCGAGGCGCGAAATACAAATAGGCACTGCGTTTAAATTGAACCGTGATCATGACCCGCGATCACATGGGAACGGAGAAGAAGAGAGAAAGAGCCAGCTTACGCTGGGCCTCCATGGATAATTAGGGATTCTGTTCTGGGAGAAGACCAAAAAAATCTGATTTAGGTAGTGGGTATGTGACAAAGTGGTATCAGAGCATGGTTACAACACTCGGCCTGATTGGGCTCATGAACGAGTGGCGCATAACCTCCGTTTGAAGTGCTCCTATGAAGAGTAACCCCCTAATGTAAAATTTCTAATCCAGGATTGAAAACCTGGAAGACGAGAACCCAACTATGTATGCTTTTGAAAGAGTTATAAATTATGCGCAAATTATAAAAAAAAAATATATTTAACTCTTGACTAATAGCCAGCGTTTGTCTTTTCACTCAAGCGGATGATCAGCCATGGGAATCTACAGACGCAGAGTATGGTGACTCTCCAAGAGGTAGGAGAAGGTTGCCACAACAGAGATGAAGAGTCTAACGAAAGAAGAGCAATAAGAACCCCTCCAGACCTAGCCGAGACTGTGAGGAGTCTCATGGTTGAATTACAAAGCTGCAAGGCCGACAATGAAAGGATGATGAAAGAGAAAGAAAAGCAAACTGAAATTAATGCAGTGTTACTGCAGAGCTTATCCGACCTACAGGGACAAATGCAGCATGAACCCGAAATGCAGAAACATGGTTGTATCAGTGGCCATACTGAGAGGAGCACCTCAAGAAAGGTCAACCCCAGAGGTAAAGGAATCATGCTAGATGATTCCACTGAGAAGGAAGCTAGCAATTCAGAAGGTTCTTCCAATAGCAGGACCAGTTCCTATTCTCGAAGAAAACAGAAGAAACAAAAGACTTCCAAGGATCATAAGTTTGAAGAATTTAGAAAGGCCAAACCTCCCTCCTTCGACGGTGAGATAAAGAAGGGAGAGGAAGCCGAGGCTTGGCTACTTGGACTGAAGAAATACTTCAGAGTCCATGAATTTTCAGAGAATTTGAAGGCCCGAGTAGCCACTTTCAATCTGAACGGAAAGGCTTCCATCTGGTGGGAAGATCTTAAGAACATGAAAGGGGTCCGCGAGGAGGACCTGTCTTGGAAACGGTTTGAAAAGTACTTCCGAAAGAAGTATTTGTCGAAAAGATATTTCGACGAGAAGGCTAAAGATTTTTATGAACTTAAACTGGGATAACTCACTATAGAGGAATATGTCAACAAATTCCTCGACTTATTGAGATATGTACCCTACATCAAAGCAGAGAAGGCGAAGGTGCAACGCTTCATCAGTGGGCTATCCAAGGAATACCGGAACTGAATTGAATTCGACGAGCCAAAGACCTTAGAAGACACTATTTGAAAGGCAACATATTGTCATGAACAATATGGACATCGGACAGAGTCTCATGGAGACTGGAAACAAAAGAGTGGTTCGAGATTTCAGAAAAAGGGGATCAAATCCTCAGGATTTAAAAACTACAAGAAGAACCCCAGAATGAATTTTCCAACCCGGAGTGTACTCCAACAGAACTTTCCATCATCATATGGAAATAAAACTTCTGGACCTATCCAGTAAAGACTAATAACCCAAAGAAGGAACCTCTAAAATGCTGGGGTTGCGGAGAAGAGCATCTCCTGAGAGACTATCCACACCGACAACAGAATAGTCGGAAAGTTTATAACCTTCAGGAAGCAACCACAATCAATGATGTGGCAAGGAGAGTGCCATAGATTTATGCAGCCTTGGATAATAACCAAGCTGACCACCAAGCTTCAGTGGTGGAAATAAAAGGTATGATATTCAACCATCTGGTGTCTATTTTGATCGACCTTGGCTCAAATTTGAGTTATATAGCCCCTAAAGCTGTTGATAAGTGTAAACTATAGCCATAGAAACAAACCAAGCCATGGTTGGTACAGTTAGCCACTGGCACCAAAAGAAGGGTAGCAGAGGTCATACCAACCTGCCAATTAATGTTGGGTAAATTCCCCACCCAAGCAACCCTTAACGTATTACCCCTGGGATCATATGACCTATTAATTGGTATGGACTGGCTGGCCGCCTATAAAGACAAACTGGACTGTTACCATAAAACCTTAGAATGTGTGAGCAAAGAAGGAAAAAGGATAACCCTCCAAGGGATCCGAAAACCGGTCTTGGTGAGGCAAATATCAGCCCTGCAAATGAGAAAGTATTTCCGAAAGGGATGTCCCCTATATGCAATACAAGCGTTGAAAACAATCGAAGGCGCTAGACCAAGCCCTGATGATCACCCTATCCTTAGAGAATACAGAGATGTGTTTTTGGAATAGGTATCGAGTCTACCTACGAGAAGAGACATTGACTTCTCGATAGAGCTCGCACTAGGAGCGGTGCCAGTGTCTAGAACACCCTACCAGATGAGCACACCTGAGTTAGTTGAAATCAAATTACAATTGAAAGAAATGATGGATAAGGGTTATATTAGACCCAGCGTGTCCCCATGGGGAGCACCAGTCCTGTTTGTGAAAAAGAAGGATGGCACCCTTAGATTGTGCATAGATTACAGACAACTTAATAAAGTAACCATAAAGAACAAATACCCCTTGCCTAGGATCGATGATCTATTCAATCAGTTGGGAGGTGCATCTATTTTCCTCAAAAATTGACTTGAGGTCGGGATACCATCAAGTCTGAATCAAGGGTGAAGACATCCATAAAACCGCTTTCCGGACATGGTATGGTCACTATGAGTTTGTGGTAGTACCCTTCGGGTTAACCAATGCCCCTGCCACTTTCATGTGCTTAATGAACAATGTACTCGGTAAATTTTTAGATAATTTTGTACTAGTTTTTATTGATGACATATTAATCTACTCTAAGAATAGAGAAGAACATGAAGAGCATCTTAGACTTGTGCTGCAAGTGCTAAGAGAGCATCAACTCTATGCTAAATTCAGCAAGTGTGACTTCTTTCAGAAGAAAATACATTACTTGGGACATGTTCTGTC
>ML777648.1:2065974-2088509 GCA_009831015.1 Picea engelmannii
CCCCCCTCCTGTTATGATGACTACCATGTCGAGTTTCCCTTTTCTACCACCTGCATTCCACCTAACCGCGCGACGGGGCCTATTTTCATTGGCAGTTCTCTACCCCTGTTGGTATTTGTTCCTATTGGCCATTTGCTGACCCTGTAGGGATTTGTCCCCATTGGACGGTCGCTAGTCCTGTCAGGGGTCGACAGTTGCAGAGTCTAATGATTAGACATTCCTGTAGAGATGAGGCGCGAAATACAAATAGGCACTGTGTTTAAATTGAACCATGATCATGACCCGCGATCACATGGGAACGGAGAAGGAGAGAGAAAGAGCCAGCTTATGCTGGGCCTCCATGGATAATTAGGGATTCTGTTCCGGTAGAAGACTAGAAAAATCCGATTTAGGTAGTGGGTATATGACATACACGACAAAAATGAGTTAATCCTTTTATTCTTAGCATAAGGGAATATGACGAATAATGTCATCAAGGAATTCTTATATGTACTTTGACGAAGTTTACTTCAGTAGGTAAATCTTTAGAGTAATTGAACTACTAAAGATTTCTAGTAACTCGAAGTCCCGGATTCATGATTTGTCAAAGTCTCAGAGTGAACGAGAACCATTCATTTCAATCAATTATTAATTCGATATCTTCGATAACCAAAACTTGAATGAAATAAGGAATCAATAGATTTGCGAGGATGTGAAGATCTATCCAACCGTCAAGAAGACAGATCAATGAAGGATAATTATAACACATTAGAAGTAGCACAGGTATTAGTACAAAATGAATTATGCACATAGTGGTATTGTTGAACCCCACTAAGGGACATACAAAAGTTACTAAAGGAAAAGTGCCCAAAAAGAAACTAGGAGTAAAACCACTCCTCAATAGCACGCATACCATGAATGGTATTGACATACCACCAATCGTATGATAAGGTAGAGGTCTGGTGTAAAAGAATAAGGAAAGCGAAGAGGCAAGAAGGTTAATAAAATTGTTTTCTTAAGCCCATGGTCATTTGGATAGAAATGGTTTGAAGGAAGCGCCTATCTGAAGAAATTAATAAATCTATAACAGGAAACTAAACAGAAAAGAATAAATGAAAAATCAAGACAACAAAAGATTTGACATCTTTTTAGTTAAAAGAAATAAAAGGATTAATGAAAAAATACTTAGAATTAATTAAATGAAGAGGTGCACTATTTTATAATGAAAAGACACATGGATTCAATATATACATGTTGGAAGATTATATAAACACAAAATGGTGGTGAAAATAAAGTGTCTTCGTGGATATATATATATATATATATATTGGATTGAATGAAAGTTCATTCTATCAGGTTGGTGCTTGTTTAAAAGTTGAGTCTTGTTATGAGGGTTGGATTCCTCACATCTCAGTTGGATCTTAGATCAACAAGTTGAGTCTTGTTATGAGGGTTGTATTCCTCATTTCTCAGTTGGATCTGAGAAGTATAAGTTGGGTCTGGTATCAGAGCGTTGGATCTCTCATATTCAGTTGAAGTTGAAGATATTAAAGGATTGATTTTATTTGTATTCATTAAGTTAAATAAATAAAATAAAGATATTTTATCTACTTCATATAGTTTGTGTTATACATGTTTATGAATAATTAATTGAGATACATATATCTTATTCAGTTAATTCAATTAATCTATGAAAGTGTAAAAGAAGTGAAAAGTTACAGAAACTTATTCAACCCCCGCCTCTCAATGTCAGTGTGTGTTTCAACAATTGGTATCAGAGTGAGTTCCTTCAACACATTTTTAACACTGGAAGGTAGATTCTAAAGAAATGGGTGGAAAAATGGCTAACTCCACAAATGAATCCCCCTTATTTGATAGAACAAACTACTCTTCATGGAGGGAAATAATAAAATGGTATATGAAGTTAAGAGGATCTGGTGTTTGGGAATTATTGGTATCTAAACCTCGATACTCAACTACCTCAAGGGACAAATCCAAAACTGCAAAAGAAGAAAAGAAAAATAATTCAATAGCATTAAAGGAAATCCAGAATGGAGTGTCAGACCAAGTCAAAGAAAAGATGGGACACTACACCTCTACTAAATTAATATGGCTCTAGCTAGAGAATTTTTATCAAAATAAAGAACAAAACAAAGAAATGGAGAATTCCAATCAGTTTATAGAACACAACAAAGAAATGGAGAAATCCAATTAGATTAAAGAACAAAAATCAGAAATGGATAAATCCAATCAGATTGAAGAAAAAAATAAAGATAAAGAGAATTCTTATTAGAATAAAGAACAAAACATAGAAGAGGGCAATTCCATCAAAGAATTGATGCAAACCCTAGTCATCAACATAAAAGACTACTACATCATGGAATTGATAAATACCACAGTATTCACAAAAGAAAAACTATTATATATTAAGACTGATGTTGTATCTACATTTGAAGTGATTAGTATGGAACTAAGAAATGGTCTATATATTGAAATTACTAAGGATGTTCTCAACCATCTTGAATACACAGTTATGTGCACCTTTGAAGAGTTGGAGAAACTTCAAAAGAAATATGTGTTGCTACTACGACAATTAGATCAATCTAACCTTGAAGAGCATGAACTAAAGATTCAGCTAGAAGACAAATAAGAAGGGATAAATATATTAAAGATTGAATTTGTTGATCTAACAAAAGAAATGAATGAGTTTAAGGCATATTACAAAGTCAATAAATGCACAGAAGAATTAAAAGACAAAAAAGAAATGTTCAACAGTCTAAAGACTCAACTTGAAGAAACTAAGGAAAGCGAAGAAAACCTAAAGATACAATTGACTAAAAAGGAAGAATCATGCCACACGTTGGAATTGGAAGTCATCAACCTTAAAATGATTCAGCTAAAAACAAGGAAGAAATCAAAAGATTAAAGAATGAAGTTGTTGATCTAACAAAACATATAGAAGAGTTGAAGACATATGAAAAAACCAATAACTGCACATAAGTATCGGATGATACAGAAGAAATGGTCATCAATCAAAATACTCAACTTGAATAATCTAAGGAAAAAGAAGAAGCCTTGAGGATTCAACTGACCAAAAAGGAAGAAACATGTCACATGTTGGAAATGGAAGTTATCAACCTAAAAAAAAAGAATGAAAATACAAAAGCAATTGTCAAATTCTATAACAACTCATCTATCCTAGATAGTATTTGGAACAGTCAAAGACCAGATGATGACAAAACCGGTCTTGGATACAATAATAAATAAGAAGGTGACAAATGGAGCACCATTCAAAAACATGATAAAGGATCATACTCCTCAAAAGAAAAGGTACAATCACAAACCAAAAGAAAATCATGAACTTTGTCAAGGAAGGAATATTTAAAGTAAAAAACAAGAATCATATCAAAAGACAGACTTCTCATGTCACAACAGACTCAAGTACGGAAACGCCTTTAATGGTTATTGCTTTTCTTGTCATAACTTTGGTCACAAAGCATTGGAATGCAAGAGTATTGAAAGGAGAGATTCAGGAAAGTCCAATAAATTAATGATATGTTGGAGATGCAATTATGTTGGCCACAGAACAATTTTTCTCATACCATAAGATGCTACAATTATGATAGATTTGGCTACAAATCCCAAAACTACAGAAAATCAAGAAGTCAATACATGAGAAATAATTCATACAAAATAGGAAGAAAATCTAATCAAGGTTGGAAAAAAAGAAGAGATGAAAAATATAAAATGAAAAATTTATAAAATAAATATCCAAGAAACAAAATATCTCATGAAAAGATATGGAGAAGAAAATATGAAATAGAAAGAAAGAAAGATGACTTGGCACCTGAAAATGAAGAAATTGATAACAAGAAAATGATGGGTGAAGTTCCTAATAAGGAATGTGAAATTAAGATATTTAAAAATGAAGTGGATCAAGCTCAAGAAAGGAGAGTTCCTAAAGAAGAAGATGACACAATAACAGATCCTAACAATATCATGCAAATCAATAGTCCATTAGCCAATGAAAAAAAAATGCAAAAAGAAGAAGATGGAGAAACGTTTGGACAGAAGAAATCACCTTGGGACAGAAGAAATTCATGATCACTATTGATCATGATAGTATCAATAATGATTCTATTGGAGCTGCCTTTCTCTAAATACATGAAATGTTATACTTAAGCCCAAAAAGGTTGGACTTCAGGACTTCGTTTGTTTCACGTTTCTACCCCCTAAAGTCGCAGTATCCCGACATGAGAAATGGTGAAAACCTTCCTAATTTTAATCACCATTACTAAAATACTAAGAGGGGTTTATCATCTCTTAGTACCGCATACCCTCGCTCTCAGGATTTACGCGTTGAACATCTCTCAAGCCTCTGACTTGCGAAGTCACGAAGTTGTGTTAAAGTTACCCAGGTTAATATCAAGAAAAAATCACTTTAAACCCTAGTTAGTCACTATCATGATTTCACAACTCAAAGATTGTTTCTCCAAAGGGAAGCACCTTCGTAACCCCAATCCACGAAGTCACAATTTTCTTTAATTAAGAATGGATTAATTAAAAGGCTTAAGTCAAATCACTATTAATCAATTAACTCACACCATCGTGATTTTGGATTTTTAAGGTTCAGTGGTAAAGAGAGAAAATACTTGATGTGGCAAATGCCGAAAAGGGGATTAGAAAATAAGTGCACCAAATTGAAAGAACTAAACCATATTAATTAGCACCTTAAACAAACTTTAACACTCATGGTTTACGGATGAAGTCTTGAATGATCCTGCGTTTTTCAATGTTACGAATCATCAAGCATTTATGGCATTTATTTGAATTGCAGTGAGGTGATGGATAGTAAGATATCGTTTTTACTTCTAAATATTTATATTAAGAGATTTGACCGTTCTATTGGAAAGGACACCCATGAGTCTTAAATGACCAAGATAGAGAGTTTTTCCTTCATTATTTAAGTTTTCATTCCTATTTGCACGCAGAGCCATTTCACCAGGATAATTGTTGTTTTAGTTTTCAATTTTTTCGACAGGAGGTCTAGTTGTAGGTTTCTCTACCATGGCTCCACAAAAAGCGCCCAAGGTAGCTGCCGAGAGTTCAGGTCAAGGTTCAGACGTTGTTTCCGATACCTCACCCCGAAGCATTAATTTTTTCAAGACATGGTCATACGTTTCAAACATTTTGCAATCCAAGTCGGTGAACTGTTCGGATGATTCTAGCGACAACGAGAAGGATGACTTATCAACCAAATACAAAATCGTCACTCAAGAAGAGATGCACAAAATAGTGGCGAGGCCCCAGCTTCTTCCCTATTGTGATATTATTAAGTGGGTGTTGGACCATGTGGACATCCCGACCAGGATGATTATCAATGAACAAAAGGTAACGATTGGGACTTTTAGGCCAGAACATTTGCGGGCAATGTATAAATTGTCACCCACACCGAACCTTACTCGCAATGCCAAATTTATAGAAGGTTTCAAGAAGAAGGAGTGCGAGCAGTATGGAAAATTTTTATCTGATCTGATCAAATATTGGGTCTCACACCCCGAAAAATTTAGGGTTGATACTCACGGGATCTATTCAATCTTTTCCTTGGAGCCACAATTCAAGTACATAGCGATGATGGCCTGCAGTTTGTATGGGAAGTAGGACACTACCCATTTTTTCCTCCCATGGGTACCGCTCATTCATACAGTTTCTAAGGGTTTCTCCTTCGATTGGGCCAAACTGTTGTCTGACTAGTCGAATTATCGAATATCGAGCACAGAGGGAAAGTAAGAAAGCAACTTTGTTCTTTATGTCTGCTTACATCATGGATGCCATCTGCTTCATGACACCCTTCCCACTAATGAACTGGAGCTGGGATCCATCTAATACAGAGCCTATTCATGTCTACCACTCGAAGCTTTTGGAGGATAAAGCCAAAGAATTCATCTACGAGATATTCAACTGGGTAATGGTGCCATTGCATGTCGCCATCTTTGGCCAGCCACCTCCCAAGATTTCGGATAGCGTCATGACCAACCTGAGTAGCGTAGCAGATTGGTATATAGAGGCATAATTTTCATATATCAGGTTTTTTGGCACCTCTGTTCCTCCATATGCTATACCACTATTCTTTCTAGATAAGCTATTGTGTCACGAGATCGCTAGGCAGACTGTGCTTGGTGGAATAAGAAAGGATCTCAAAGGAGTATCAAAAGTGGCATGTCTTCCCTTCCCCATTCATATTGGTGCATATTCCTTGTTAGATTTTGGTCATGCCAAAGTCGAGGCTACAGATTTAGAATAAATGAAGCTGGTGGATATTGAGTTCAAGAAGCATGACCCTAGTAAGGTTGTGAGGAATCACCTAGAAAGTTGTGGCCTGAAGAGATATGAACATGAGGATTCCCCTCATGATGAAATATTTCGGGGTGCAAGGTCCTACTCTGAAGTCCTAAGTTGGATTCAATCCATACCACTTGGAGATATGGCCTATTTATTTAAATTCCAAGAGCACCAGAGGAGTTGTCTCCCCCAGATTTTACAAGGTGAAACCCCAAAGCTTTCAGTTACACAACAGATGGAAGCCAAAGGTTCAAAGGAATCGAGTCCTAACAAGGAGAAGAACTAATAGAAAATAGGGGAGATAGAACCTCAGAAGGAGGATAGAACCTCAGAGCGAGGAGCCAAAATCCCCTACCAACGGGAAGGAAACCTCGAAAAGGGTACGTCGGGCAAGCAGGTCCAAGGTCAAGCAGAGATACCCTCGCAAGGGTCAGGCAACTCACTATCGCTCATGTCAAACAAGACAGACATAGATGTTACCCTGAAACAACCATCCAAGGAAATCGACAGTCCAATGGCTATTATCACACCCTTACAATTCACAAAGGGGAATCCCGATGCAGGGTGAATTTTCAATGAAAAACTGATGCCCATTTCTGTAGAGGAGCTGCCTCCTAATGAATTTTTCTTTGATAAAAAAAGGAAGGCCATGGTGAGGCAAGAATTATATCAAAGAGAGGGCGTAGTGGACAAAATATTTAAAATCATGACAGATGGAAAGGTCGTGAAAGAGGAAGAATTAACAGACGAGATAGCAGGAACACTAGGGGCTTATGATACAACCAATCAGTACTCAATTGGAACTTTGAAGTCCTAGTTGAAACAAAAGAACCTCTTGATCAGTAAGTTGAAACCTAAAGTGGCTACTGCTAAAGAAAATTCCAGGGATGAGGTGAGAAAAAGCCTCGAGCAAGCCCAAATAGCCGATCTGCAGGCAATCGAGAAACATAGATCCAACCTTGAGCAGGTGGTCCAGTTGGCGCAAATTAGCCAAACACAGGTAAGCCAACAGGGGCAACAAATTATAGAGTTACAATTGAAATTGTATGTTTCTGAGAATAATGTTTTAGACATAAAAATGTTCAAATCCCAAGCTGCTGAAATATGATAGAAGGTATTAATGGCTCAACAAGACTTGCTTGTAAAAGTGGGAACCATTCAAAACCACTTTCAGATGATAGATCAAGTGTTAGAAAATATTTCTTTGAGAGAAAGAGAAGCTGGGGCAGCTCGGGTTGTTTTCCAAGATGTTGTTGTAGCTACGATGAAGATAGAGATGGTCGACAACTCCAAATTATCCATCGCAGAACAAACTAGAGGGAATATCTTGCTGAAGGTCTGTGAGAAGAATATATCAGAAAGCAGGGGGAGAGCTAATGAGGTGATGAATTCTTGTGAGGAAATGTTCACCTTGATAAATAAAAGTTTGTTAGACCTTGATAAGGAAGGAAATGCTGGGACACTGGGAAAAATCAATATAGCTAAACACCTATTGGACATCAAAGAAAATGTGGAGAAAGAGCAAGCGGGGATATCCCAAATAAGCTAGGTTGATATGGTCCAAGTGAACAAATGGCTAGTAAAACCAAGTTTACAATTATGCTCTATCATCATGGAAGACCAACAAGTAGGGAAAAGGTTGCCACAGTTGGCGAAGAGTTGTTACACCTTTGATGCAAGCAACCAAGCAGAGCCTTCTAGGTTGATAGCCCAGTTGGTGGAAAGGTCTGTCATTTGCATCGAGCAAGCGAAGGGGCAGATTTCTTGTGCTAAATAATGAAATATGTCAACCCGTTCTATTTCTGGAGCCGAAAGAGTAGAGAAAGGAAGGTGCTCCACCCTTATGAGGGAAGACAAAGGATGAGGAGATGAAACACTCCATTTTCTCATTTGTAACTGACAAGTTTCCAGAACAATTGGAATTCTAAATGTTTAGAAGTTTGTTTAAATATACATTTATGAAGATATAGAAGAGGGGGGATTTTTTTCGGTGGTAGATTGTAATAGATAAAGTTCCTTTTATCTTGGATTAATGCTTAGACTCTACACTTTATAGACTTAAGTGTAGACTCTAGAACAACATCTTTCTGGCGCCATTGTTGGGGATGGAGAATCGTAGTCACTTTCCCCTGAGAAAACGACATTTCCAAGTTTCGGTTTTTGATAGTGAAAAAAGAGAGAACACCTTGTTAAGGCCAAACCTTCATCATTCACTTGACGACTCCACTCTTAAGTAAGCTAGAATCCTTTCGAAAGAACACCAGACAAAACCCAGATGCCAAACAGACAGTGTCAGTTTCCACCCCTGAAAAAATACTAAGACCAAGGGGTCTTTTTAAACAAAACGTGGTTTCCTATCAACCCAAGTCTAATTAGTCTAAATATAAGACCTTTTTTGAACCTTCACCCTTGCGAGAACTTCCTCTCAAGAAAATATCAGACAGTGTCGTCGAAGCTGAGACCCTGAAGTCCGAGCAACTCCTACCCGAGATCAAGATCGAGACCTCTCTGAATACCTCTTACGTTACAAGGGGTGGCATGCCTTCCTTAAAGCTCATCCCTATTGATATCCCATTGACTCTTAAATCACGGTAGAAAGGGCACTTTAAGTGAAAATTCATATCAGTTTCAGGAGACAATCTTCCAACTTACTTTCTGAGAAAACGGTGAAGAATATCACCAAACGATTGAAAACCCACTTGCAAAATGGGTCGATTTACTTCTCTTGTGAGTTGTTTCCTCAAAAAATATTTTGGGATTAATCACTATATAAAGTTATGACCACGGATCATTTTAGGAAGCTATCTTGCGGCTTACTTTCTGAGAAAATGGTGAGGTATTTCCAAATTGTTGAAAACCCACTTGCATAATGCGTCAATTTACTTTTCAAGCGAGTTGCTTCCTCAAAAACTTAATATTTTTTGGATCAATCACTGTAGAAAGGTAAGACCATAGATTCGTATCAGTTTCATGAGGCTATCTTGTGGCTTACTTTCTGAGAAAATGGTGAGGAATCTCACCAAATGGTTGAGAACCCAGTTGCATAATGGGTCGATTTACTTCTCACTTGAGCTGTTTCCTCAAAAACATAATATTTTTGGAGAAATCACTACTGAAAGGTACGACCATGGATTTAGCTCACCGGAACTCTAATTTTTCTTATTCTTTGTCTTGTCTGGCTTGCTCCAAGCAACATAGCTATGATGCTATGTTAGTTCTTCATGGAAACCTACACAAAAGATCTAGCTAACACATACACAAACAAAGATTATCAAGAAAAGGAAGAGAGATACACAATGAAGAATGAGAGTCAATGCATATTATGATCTTTCAATGAGTGAGTGATCTTCACTCATATAGGCAATGGCATATTATAATTAGGAATGCATGCATAATAGTGATGGTATAAGATTAGAAAGTCTAAAATAGAACTAGTCAATTAACTCCCACTGAACTAGTGTTACTCCCACTGAACTAGTGTGCCGAAAATAGAAATTTATCCAACATCTTGGTGGATATATATATATATATATATATAATGGATTGAATGAAATTCCATTCTATCAGGTTGGTTCCTGTGTAAAAGTTGAGTCTTGTTATGAGGGTTGGATTCCTCATTTTTCAGTTGGATCTGAGAACTACAATATGAGTCTTGTATCAAAGAGTTGGATCTCTCATATTTAGTTGAAGTTTAAGATATTAAAAGATTTATTTTATTTGTATTCATTCAAGTTAGATAAATAAAATAAATATATTTTATCTACTTCATACAATTTGTGTTATACATGTTTGTGAATAATTAATTGAGCTTCATATATCTTATTCATTTAATCTATGAAAGTGTGAAAATAAGTAAAAAGTTCTAGACACTGATTCACCCCCCCCGTCTCAGTGTCAATGTGTGTTTCAACAGAGTCATGTCAACCCAAAAATCCACTGTTCGAGTGATCTGGTGATCCAATCGATGAAGCTCCTCTAGCTTCTTTGTATCCCAAGTACATATTTTATTGACACATTCTTTGAACTTTGGTACTTTTTTTAGTTGATCTCCAAGTGGAGTAGATTTTCCGAGAATTCTACCCAGAATATCTCATACTAGTCACTTGATCTTTTCGAGTAGAAGAAAAAATCCCTTGTAGTGTTCCAGTTCAAATTTCATAGCTTCGCTTTCTTCCATATGAATGCATCACACTTGCATTCCCACCACTGTTGAACATCAGATATTTGGATCTGAGGAAGCATCCTCCTTATAGGTTCCCTTTAAAACCAAGGTCCCAACAACAAAACCATTTTGCTGGTGCAAAATTGTTAGACCAGGGTCCTCTTTAGGTTACCAACAAAATGATACCAATGTAATCTAGTGCACTAACATTTTCATCTTCTCGAAAGGGAAGAAGTGTCACCCAAATCACAACTGAGACATGAGAATTAAGGAAAGGTAAGAATAATTCTTACTTAGATCTATAAGTTATCAATATTACTACCATTATTGCACAAGATATATTAATCATATTAGAGTCTTTAATACCTCATAACCCAAGACAAAAGAACAAAGTTGCACAGAACATCATAAAGAAATACAAAAGCATCATGCATAATCGACAGAACATAATATCATTCAATGGACACATAAATCATCATAGACAAGGGTCTTCTTTAAAATTTTATCTCCATCAGTATTTTATTATAACATAGCCCTTACCCAAGATACATGCGCAACTTATATCAGTCGTATACAAATTCATACTAGAGAGAATCAACTAGTACATCTCAAGATAGTACAAGATCATATCGTATTCTCTCTAGTCGTTTTCCCTTACTACTACAATAATACAAGAATAGTTCCTTTACATCTCCAATGTGGCTCAAAATCCAGTTCTTACTACTCATCTCTCATTACCCAACCTGATTACAATCCTCTTATTTTTCATCTTGAGAGCCTGCAAGCTCTCTTCTCTTCTTGATTTTGTTTCAACTGCTCCTACCAAAACTGATTGAACGTTAGCCTCTAATTGTTTTATGTTCCAACTCCTTTCTGTTGCGCTCTCTTTCACTCAGACTTATTTTCCTTAATTTTCTTGGTTTTCTGGCTCCGTGGTAGCTTGTGTAACTTCTATTCATCAAAACGAAGGGCCCAACAATTATATGTGTTATAATTGCAAAATTCTTAATTGCTCAGCACGTTATTCCAATTCCACAAGCTATGAGATTCATTCTTTTCATTGCTTCATATGTTTATATTTTTTTTCTTCTAATTTACCTCTTCAGTCATATTTTAAATATGAATTTTTTAAACAATCATGGACATATTCCTCTTGGAGCCAATATTTTTTATTATCTAAGTTGAGAATGTTTGAGGGAGGAAATTTCTAAAGAGAGAGAGAAAAAAATACCCAATTTTGGATAATTTTCTTTGATGCAAGAATGGATTTAAGTCTGACCCTAAGTATTATCCCCTAGGGTACCTCAACATCATTACATTAATATCCTAGAACATCTTGAGGGATAACACTTTCAACATTGTTTGATAATTGTAGGGATCCCATGATAGCCTCTACATTTTGCAAAATATTATCAAGAATAGGAACCATTGTTATCACTTCCACTTTTTTATCTAGTAAATTCTCACTTATTGACTCAAATAGGGTTAGCATTCCATTGAACGAACAATCCACTAGATCAATGGCCTCAAGAACCATTATAGTTTCTTCCTTTTCCACACCTGGTCAATAATGAAAACTCAACATATGTGGATTTTATAGACTACTAACCCAACACTCCGCTATGCCTTCTTCTCTTCTTAATCATTGAGGGTCCATGGATTTTATTAACTCATATCTTGTTCTTTATCTTTTATCTCTTTTTATTTTCAACAAGTAAACTAGAATCTTATATCCTTTCATCCTTCAATTTTTTCTTCATTTATTTTCCCAATTTATATTTTCTTTGTCTCTTGGTATTTTTTTTCATATTTCCTTTAATTTATATTTTCTTTGTCTCTTGGTAATTTCTTTCATCTCTCCTTTACTTGTAATGCTTCCTTCTTCCATTAGTTATTTCCTTTTAAATTTAATATGATTAGGGTTTCTTATTTATAGAGGCATCTCATAAAAAACTAGCCCCCATCGTTGACCCAATTCCTACACTTGGTTAAAGAGGGTGATCATAACAATCATGTTCATTTCCTAAGGAAGTATTCCCACTCATATTACTTATTCCTATAGTTCATGCAAATTGGTTTTCTTAAGGGATGTTGTTCTTTGACAATGTGCCTAACTCCTTTGTCAATTATAAACTTTTGAAATAAAATTAGTAAACAACAAAGAAAACTACCATGYAACTCAATGAAGAATATCCTCTTCATGTCATCTAGAGAAGTGTGCTCAACAATTTATTTTTATTCATAGTAATCKTCAATAATATTATCAACCCACTCAAACAAGTTTATTTTAGCCACCATTARGGAATGTTTTCATCATTTTTCTTCTTTTTTTAATTTCTCACGTGTTAAGTCTTTAAACTAGTTTATTTGTCTCTATAGATACTAATTATAGAAACTCATGAGTTTCTATAAATAATCATTCCCTAGATTGTGCAATGGTCAGTGAATCTCTTTTGGCATAGTTCTTCAAATATTTTTCCAAATTTCTCTTCCACCACTCATTGATCTCCTTCTCACTCAACATCTATCCATGCATGCAACTATTATACAAGGCCTCTATCTTGGATCAATACTACTAGAAATGAAACCAAAATTGTAATCTAAGGTATTATAGATAAGTCTGGTTACCAATAGTGTAGTCATTAGACCAAAATACATAAACAATATAATACAAGAATGCATACATAGAAGGAGTAGAAAGAGATAACATAAGTGATTATATAACCGACAACAACATTATTTATTATCAAATCTCTCTAACTAACCATTACAATGTCACATCCATGTTTATGTATACTACATACAATATGGAGGTAGTTATAATTACTAACTACCTTGGTCAATCAACCAACTAAAATTTCTAATCAACTATACTTTCCAATTGACTTTCTTTATTACATTACTTAGTCAACTACTTATCCTAGTTGACTAACCAATTAGGATCCTCCAACAAAGGTCAACCATGGGAAGTGGTGGTTAGCAATAGTTGACATTCATCCTTATCATTAGTCAGGGTGGAATGTTGATCGTATTATTTAGCTAGGAGGTTTGTGGGTTATGCGAGTCATGGATTAATACCCGAAGGCTGAGCCTATGTTTAATTTTAATTATGTTTATAGGCTGGTGATCTAAGTGTTTATAAGTTGGGAGGCTTATGTATTTATTCAAACGAAGAGCCTAGATGTTGAAGGCCAGGGAGACTGATTTTTGTATATGTAAATACTCACATCGTTAATATAATCACATCTATGGGTGTAGACCGACCACAAAGAAATAATTATGGGAAACAAAGCCCACTGGGAAGGGAAAGGGAAGGGCCTAAGAGGCTAGGAAAAATTTCTAAGCTTAAGGGCTTAACCCCAAGGGAATATTATAATATATTTTCCTAAAAGACTAAGGTTTGGGATATAACCCCTATTATCCTACGTTCCTTTGGGGAAAGGAATGAACTCCAAGTGGAGAGGAACAAGCTCCCAGGAGAGCCATGTGTCGATCTTGGCACATGTAGTTTTATGTGGGGAAATCATTCATTGTGGGGGTTCACTTGACATGTTTTTAAGGATCCCCATTCAAGTACGCATTGAGACACTGAGCATTCATGCAACCAACCACTTCCTCCATCGTTTACCTTTACAAGCTCTGAAAAATGCAAACCTGTGAAGCTAAAACGTACTTTCCTTTGAAGCACAACATGATTGTGCAGTGCTCGAGACATATCATACCCTATCCATTTTTTTGTTGCTTCCCACATTTTTATCTAGATTGGTGTGGCTTGTTGTCATTACTATATCCATACACAATTTTGTTGTTGTGATTACCCTGCCTGGATTGGCCTGGGCGATGGACAAAAGAAGTAGGTTTTCAGGCCTATGAGAAACTCTCTCTAGGTGAGAGAGGTTGCTGGGGAAATGGTTTTTCCTAGAGGGAGCCTCATGACAGTTGTAGTGCTTTGATACTTCCTACCTAGACTATTGTTGAAGCCCTGGAAGGGGAGTGGGGCAAACAAAGGACTGTCAGGAAGAGAAGGGGCACATTCCCTGGGGTGGGATAGGCACGTGGGGAAAGAGGGACTATAATTTGTGGATGTGAGTGGACTCTTAGGGGAAGAATATTTCCTAGAAACTCTGTAACCTCAGCCTAGCCTAGGATTCCCCTTACCCTGGGTGGATTTTAGTCCTAACTAGGGGGTGATCCACTATTGATAGTTAGAGTAGCGTTCTCTAAGGCTGGGAGGTTCGTGGATGGTATGCACATAGTTGGTGGCCTTCATAAAAACACAATTACCATTTATGTGTTAATTTTATGTTGTGTATCCTATACATTTCTGAATAATTATAATATTTCTTGTGTAAGGTGTTGTAGAAGATTGTTGCGATTACCGCATTAATTTGTGTATTAGTAGAATGCATATTATCTGTTTAAGTTTATATGTATGATGTTCCACAAAGAGATCTGTGTGCCATATCCCATAGTTCTATGCCTGGCTATGGACAACTTTGACTATCTTAACCAGAGTGAGAAGTTTTTTTATATTTATTGTCAAGTGGCATTGCCTAGTAGATGGATGGGGGTGTTACAAATTGGTATCAGAGCCCATGGTTTCAACATTGAACCTGTATGGGCCATGAATGTGGAATTTTGAGTCAAAATTACATAGGGATTTGATGTACAGAGTGTCAGAGGGGTGTTGAGAGAGCTCCTGGGTGGTAATGGAAAGATTAGGAGGTATAACAGTTCAATAAAGTCAAAAAAGAAAAGAGACCACAATAAATGTGGGTTTGGAACCAAAAAAATTAAATTTGGGTCGTTAGATTTGTTCGGGAAGGGATAGACCCCTCACAACCATCGGATCCGGAGAAGGTGCATGAAAGTTAAGAAAAGAAGTCCTTCAAACTTTGCCCCTCCAATGATTTTAAAACTATAGAAGAAAAAATTGTCGAAGCCCGAAGATCCGAAGCCTCAGATCCCCGAAGTTCGGAACCAATCCCGACTGTCCATTTCCAAGAACATGTTTTTACAGATTAAGCAATGTTTGGAATTAAATAGTCCAGGGGTTGTGAGGTGTTCAACAGCAAAATCCTTCAAAGTCCCAGATCTTCGAAATCTCGGAGCATCAAAGTGACGTGTATTTATTTGGAAGTTTGACATTTGGGAGTTATAAGGTGTTCTAGAATGGAATATCCCAAATCCTAAAGTGTCGAATTCCTGAAGTTCCAGATATGACGTGGCATGATGATGTCACCTAGGGTGAAGTGGAACTACCCTAATTCTTTGACGTGTCACTTGTTTTTGTATTTTTGACAGGCCCTTAGCACCAATTGGGACCTGACATGTGTAGCCCATTGGTGGGGCCACATGTCACTACATTAATTGTTTGACAACTGAGAAAAGGATATCTTTGTATTCGTTGGTCCGACATTTGGGCATTTTGAAGGGTTGTAAGGTAAGGAATCCCGAAGTCCCAAAGAACTGGAGTACTGAAATTTTGGACTAGCATAGTTTTGAAATTCAGAGTTCGGAAGAAGTGGGGAGTAGTGTTGAGGAAAGCTTCAAAGTCCTTGAGCCTCGGAGACCCAAAGCTATAGGAAACTACTATTCAGAAGTTTGACATTAGGGAGGAATGTTTTGTTGAGCCGAGAAATCCTCTGAAGCCTAGAGATATGAATTTTCGAAGCACAGATTGTGATGTAGCATGATGACATCACCTGGGGTGATGTGGACCTCTCCTAGGCATGCCATGTGTCATCTAGTTTTTTACTTTTACATTCATTTTTGTACTAATAGGGATACGACATGTGTCACTCGATAATGGGGCCATGTGTCACCACCTTAATTGATGACAATTGTACTAAGTGGAACCCAGAAGGTTCAAAAGTTCAGAAATTTGGCATTCAGAGGAAATATTGGAAGAAGTTATGGAATCCTCCGAAGACTGAAGCTTCAGAGTGACACGATATATTGACGTTGCCACAAGTGACATGGACCTATTCCGAAATTCATCATTCGGGAGTTTTGAAGGGTGATGTAGAAGAAACCTATGATGACCTATAGTCCCGAAGCCCTGAAGTCCTAGACCATCGAAGAGACATGACATGTGGACGTCGACTAGGGTGACATGTAGCTATTCTAATCATGCCATGTGTCAACCTGATTTGTGTTTTTCACATTCCCTTCGTACCAATTAGAACATGACATGTTTCGTCCATTGGATGGAGCCACATGTCCACTCTGTAACTCTGCCATGTGTCATGCTAGTACATGGATGTTGACGAGACCTCGGGAATTTGTCAATTCAATGTTCATAGCAAATGGATGGTGGAAGAATCTACATGAGCCATCTATCTAAGGAAATAATAGATCGTGATGGTCAATGGATGAATTTAGAAGAAATCCACAACAAGCGTCATATCTAGAAGTTACAAAGGGAAACCATCATATCATCACAAGTAAGATCTACGTTGGAGAGAAGTTACGTAGATTGGGGGAAGAAATAACATCTGTGTGAGTTTCACCTCCACAATCCTCCTAGACCGTCGATCTGTATTTTTGGTAATATCAATGGTTGGCATCGAGATAAAGGTTGTGCTAATTGGGACTCTACAAATCTTCCCTGACCATAGATCTCCATGTCCATTCAATAACGATTGTCAATCCTTGATAGTAGGTTAGTGACTGAAGAATTGAGCGAGTTCATAGCCTTAATCACCTGGGTCAGACTTATAGGTCCTTTAGGCATACGAGGAGAACTAGGTTCAATTCCTTTGTATTAAAACTGTGGTTATGTGGATATTTAATCATGTTAGTGATCGAATCTGAGATCTAAGACGATCCTTGGTGTTATCAGAAAAATTGGTAAGTGCGGACAAAACCTAATCTCCCTAACTTCCACAAAAAACTAGAACAAAACAAGACAGAATACAAACTTCACCTTAGACTTCATTTTCATATAAACTAGTTCAAAGAGGAATGAGAGCCATACCTTTTAAATGATGCTTGATCCTCACTAGTGTCATCCTTGTCGCTCCATGTTTGGATTTGCGAGATGGTGTAACTGTTTAAGAATAACAAACCAAAAAAGAGAGAGAGAGAGAACAAAGATATATATATATTCCAATGAATTATATGTATAAGATCAAGGAGTTATACAATAAAAGCCAATACACATTTATAGGGAAGAAATGTATTGTTGCATTATATTAAAATGGAAAGTGAAGAAAACAACCCATGCCTTGATGTTGCAAGATCCCTTTCAATGGATCTTTTCTCCAACACACACACCTTTTCTCCAATGCCTTTGATGAAGAAGATCCATAATCTAACTTAGAGAGCTAAAGCAAAACTATCTCAAGTATAATCTATAGAAGAACTCTTCATGCATATGAAAACCTTATCCTTTTCAACCTTATCCTTTTCCATGAGAGATCCCTCTTTATATAGGGTGAAAGAGGGATGGATGAGAATATTAGGATGATCCCACTAAATTAGAGAAGTGATTAATATCCAAACCGATCGGAGGCTACCTCATCTTCTATAAGATTCCCTTCTAGAGCATTCATGAATTTTGACTTTTCCCTTTCTTAAGCATCGTCGCACCCTATGTACAAGAAACCTGTGACGACGCCACAATACATCTTTGGTGTAGAGTGCGATGATCAGTCATCATCACACTCCAAGCATAGAGCATGGTGCAACGATCTTCCTTATAATAGTTTTTGAGGGAGGAAAAGAAAGCCACTTTTCTCTTGGAGAAAGTATCTTTTAATATTTTCAGGGAACATGGAAGTGAGTTAAGAACATGTCGTCATTTGATCACTGGGGTGACCAAAATAATGTGTAACAAAATTCCCCCCAAAGTATGAAGTTGGAACCTGTGACAACTGAAATAATTTGTAGAATTTGTGAGTTGAAAATAAGGAGCTCATCGATTGGGAACCTACAAACAATCAAGCATATGCATAATAATATACCATCTTCTGAATTAGGAATTCCCATACTAATAATACAAGTGACATAAGTGTCAAGTGATTCATGGCCACTAAACATACATTGTGGATCCATGTCATCATGATTCAACATAGCCACATGGAATACATTATGGATCTATGCTCTAAAAGAATTCAAATCCAGACATAGCCATGAGACATACATAGTGGATCTATGTGTCAGTATAAATTTATGAATACTCAATCACAACCTGGACTGATATGATTAGATCCAGGGTGTTCAATTCCATCATCTCTCAGTACAAATCTATCCATGTGATTATAGGTGTCGAAGTCGAACATGGTAGAAACCACTTGATTACCGGTCATTAATGAAAACCATTAACAAGTGCGAGGGAAATTACCATTGATGTCAATGACTCCCAAGGTACTCCCAGTACAATCAAACGAGTGTGAATAAATGATTTGAATTCAAACACTCGATGGAATCTTCCAATCAGGGGGAAATGATGTGAACCCACTGTTGAAAGAGAGGAAACCTACCATTAAGGCATGCAGGCTCCAAGGTACCAATGTGATTTCTAGGTCTTGTTCCCGTATAATGAGTTGAAGTCAATAGGAAAAGACTCATCATAGGAGGGCCTTGATGTATCCCCCATCAATGACACAAAATATGTAACAGATTTGAAGTATATCAGAGTATGAAGTGATTTGGAACTGACTTAGGGGAGGCCATCATGGTATAAAATTTATAACTACAGATGGTCGACTCGATAGAAGGCTTGTTTAGGTTGGACTTCTCTTTAACATATGAAAGACACGACAATTTTCTTGGCAGCATTGACTCAAAGGAGGACCCAACATATGAACTTGTGGATGGTAAAATGAGAGACAAATGGATTTCCCAACCCGGATACAATGATGAAGGGGGTGTCATGTTCAAGAGTGATTTTACTGCCACTAACACAAACACAACGACACATTTCTTCCCAATTTTTCCCCATCGTTTCTGGCGAGTACCTCTTTATTTTTATGCAAGATTGAGGAGGATAACATATGCTTGTTATGTAAGCTCATCCTTCAGATGAGTCCCTCGGAGTATTTTTAACGAACCCTAAGAAGGAGTGGTTCGATCCCATATGGGTCTTTTGATGCTTGTTTAATGAGTCCAAAGAAAGAAAACTCAAGGGTTTTTTGTGTTTAGAGAGTCTGAAAAACACTTAAACATAACTCGATAAGGTCCTTTTTCATAAGTTAGTATGATGAGACCGAAAAAGAGATAATATACTGCTCATCAAACATTTTCTTCAACTAATTTTATGAGCGTGAAAAGAACAAGGTCACTCGGTTATATTTTTGTGTTTATGGATCTTGAAAAGAGCTTAAAGGATACTCCATAGGGTCTATTTTTCTTATTACCAATGCGAGTTCAAAAAAAAAAAAAGTTTACTCGATTGCATTCTCATGGTTTCACGAGCGTGCGAAAGAATTAAGATTGTGCTCAGAGTTTTTCCTAAAAAACCCTAAAAGCATTTGTTCATAATAAAAACATACAAAAACAATAAAAAATGGTGGACCCCTATCAAACGTCTCTTCCTTAGAACTTTTAATCTGTAAAAGAAAACACTTCGCAAAGTTGTTAGACTTTAGGGAATGGGTAAAATATAAAAAGTAATTTAATTTTGCAATAAAATATGGCAAAAAACAATAAATAAGCCAAAACAACCCTTTTTACCATTTTATTTGCAATTTTACCCAAATAGTGCCCAAAACCCTCTTTTTCTCCCAAATTTCAACAGTTTATTCTGGAGCGCCTAGTGGATAATTTTGTAAACCATCTCCATCAAAAAGGTAATCTTATACCTCTTTATCTTTTCATGGTTTAAAATTTTGTTTTTGTTGGTTTATTGTTGAGTTTGGGTCGATTTTTTGGGGGTACCTTCTCTTTTAGATCATCGCAGGCCCACAGTATCGCGAACTGCGATGATATGGAATCATCACAAGGGGCTCAAAGATAGGGTGTGACAACATCACTCTCCATGAAAGCAAAGAACTGCGATGACCGCAAATCAACTTTTGAAAATATAAAATGAACTATGAAAAAAATCCAGGGATGGATTTTTTATGATTCTAATCTTCTTTTGATGTTCCTTGGCAGGATTTCCTTGGTCAAAATGCTCAAGTGGAAAGAGAGAAATCATGAGGAAGAATAATATTTTTTAGAGAATGACCTGGGCATAGTTATGGCACTTAGGCAAAGTGGATTACTCAAGTTTTTCAAAATTCAGGGCATCAGAGCCCAATTGAGATTGCTAGAGTATATGGTTCACATGTGGGATGTGAACGAACAAGCATTTCATGTGGGTTTTCATACACTCACATTGGATATAGAGGATATTTGATTTCTAATGGTTTTATCTCATTGAGGCTCTCGGTTATCACTCTCATGAAGAATGGGTGGAGGAGAACCCATGGATTACTATGTTTCTCACCATTGCGTTCCAGGTACAAAAAAACATAGTGGCAAGATGGCCATAAGAGATGTTCAGGATTTACCATTGCGGACCATCCTTTATACCATTACCTAGATGACAGGGAGTGAAACGCTCCACATGGATTTTCAGAGCCATTTTCAGTATGCCATAGAGTGCATGGAACCCAAGGTCTTAAACTAGTGTGAGGGTGTCCTGAAGAACATGAAAATGAAACTGACAAAGTGTCAAAATGGTTGGTTGAAACAGTTTGGTTATGGGTCCATTTTGGTGTCCTTATTCTTGGAAAGGGTCCCCATCTTATGTATACAAGTGGAGTGGGGCATACCCTCTCCATAATATCCACAAATGAAAAGGTGGGTGGACTTGATGGCTCGTCATGGTGGCGTGCCCATCGTCAAGTATGATGATGTTTTCTTCCAATGGCTAAGAAATTAGCTAATCATGGTGGAGTATTATGCGTACGTTGGGATGGACTTCTGAGGGGATCTCAACTTATATCTTTTTGAGGGATGTCAGTGGGGAGACATAAGTAATAAGGAAATTTTCGTTGTATGATGTTTTTGATATTTTAATTATATAAAATGTTTTTTATGTCATTTATCCAAGATTAATAAAGTTCTCTCAATAATGCATATGTGGCACCTTATCGTCCTCTAGGATCATCTCTCATTTAGAGGCGAGGAGAGAGAGAGGTGTTGTAGAAAGAGTGGCCTCCATGGATATCGAGGTGATTGAGAAAAACCTAGAGGGATTAACCATGAATATACCTGATGCCATGGTGGACGAACTTCCTAGGCAGTATCAACACCATACAGTTGGTGTATATGGATCTATTGGTCGACTAATCCATAGAGTGGAACAAGCAGCTATTTGTTACAATGAGAAACATCCTTTATGATTTTGTACATGAAGTTATGAGCTTCACTTTTTGATATTTTGGTCCTTGGAAAAAACACTTTTTGTAACTTTTATCATTATTATTATAAATTTCCTGTCGACTTGCTTGTCTTTTTCAAATGTGTGTTTAGATTTATAAATGTCTCAAATTTATGTCTAGCACATAATTAGCCAATACATCTGTCGATGTGTTTAGACATGTAGGAATATGTTGATATTCGATATAATCAAAATGTCTTTCCAAGAGGCGAATTCTTAAGTATACCCTTAACAAAGTAGGACTTTAGATGGAATAAATGTTACTTAACTGAAGTACTACTAACTATGAATCGAGTCGTACAATAATATGAAGGATTCCAAATGAAATGGTGTCAGTTAATATCTCAATAACTACATTATATTCCGTGATATTATTAGTTGCATGACCAAGGAAAACACTGTGTAGACTGATCAACTCATCTATAGGTGCATAGATTTCCCATGCAACAAACGCTAGGTTTTGAGTACTATGACTAGCACCATCAACAAAACCAATATAGGGTATAAAAGACACCGACATCTAGAAACCAAGCACAATGCAAGGTAAGCAACCAAAAGGCAGAACAAAAAAATGAAAAATGCACACTAGAGTATAGTACACTAAAAATACACATCACTCATGCAAAAATTAGTTTAAGCATAGTACTTCTTCAAGTAAATCCGATTTCTAGGTTCACT
>ML777648.1:2097346-2108475 GCA_009831015.1 Picea engelmannii
GGAATGTTTTCATCATTTTTCTTCTTTTTTTAATTTCTCACGTGTTAAGTCTTTAAACTAGTTTATTTGTCTCTATAGATACTAATTATAGAAACTCATGAGTTTCTATAAATAATCATTCCCTAGATTGTGCAATGGTCAGTGAATCTCTTTTGGCATAGTTCTTCAAATATTTTTCCAAATTTCTCTTCCACCACTCATTGATCTCCTTCTCACTCAACATCTATCCATGCATGCAACTATTATACAAGGCCTCTATCTTGGATCAATACTACTAGAAATGAAACCAAAATTGTAATCTAAGGTATTATAGATAAGTCTGGTTACCAATAGTGTAGTCATTAGACCAAAATACATAAACAATATAATACAAGAATGCATACATAGAAGGAGTAGAAAGAGATAACATAAGTGATTATATAACCGACAACAACATTATTTATTATCAAATCTCTCTAACTAACCATTACAATGTCACATCCATGTTTATGTATACTACATACAATATGGAGGTAGTTATAATTACTAACTACCTTGGTCAATCAACCAACTAAAATTTCTAATCAACTATACTTTCCAATTGACTTTCTTTATTACATTACTTAGTCAACTACTTATCCTAGTTGACTAACCAATTAGGATCCTCCAACAAAGGTCAACCATGGGAAGTGGTGGTTAGCAATAGTTGACATTCATCCTTATCATTAGTCAGGGTGGAATGTTGATCGTATTATTTAGCTAGGAGGTTTGTGGGTTATGCGAGTCATGGATTAATACCCGAAGGCTGAGCCTATGTTTAATTTTAATTATGTTTATAGGCTGGTGATCTAAGTGTTTATAAGTTGGGAGGCTTATGTATTTATTCAAACGAAGAGCCTAGATGTTGAAGGCCAGGGAGACTGATTTTTGTATATGTAAATACTCACATCGTTAATATAATCACATCTATGGGTGTAGACCGACCACAAAGAAATAATTATGGGAAACAAAGCCCACTGGGAAGGGAAAGGGAAGGGCCTAAGAGGCTAGGAAAAATTTCTAAGCTTAAGGGCTTAACCCCAAGGGAATATTATAATATATTTTCCTAAAAGACTAAGGTTTGGGATATAACCCCTATTATCCTACGTTCCTTTGGGGAAAGGAATGAACTCCAAGTGGAGAGGAACAAGCTCCCAGGAGAGCCATGTGTCGATCTTGGCACATGTAGTTTTATGTGGGGAAATCATTCATTGTGGGGGTTCACTTGACATGTTTTTAAGGATCCCCATTCAAGTACGCATTGAGACACTGAGCATTCATGCAACCAACCACTTCCTCCATCGTTTACCTTTACAAGCTCTGAAAAATGCAAACCTGTGAAGCTAAAACGTACTTTCCTTTGAAGCACAACATGATTGTGCAGTGCTCGAGACATATCATACCCTATCCATTTTTTTGTTGCTTCCCACATTTTTATCTAGATTGGTGTGGCTTGTTGTCATTACTATATCCATACACAATTTTGTTGTTGTGATTACCCTGCCTGGATTGGCCTGGGCGATGGACAAAAGAAGTAGGTTTTCAGGCCTATGAGAAACTCTCTCTAGGTGAGAGAGGTTGCTGGGGAAATGGTTTTTCCTAGAGGGAGCCTCATGACAGTTGTAGTGCTTTGATACTTCCTACCTAGACTATTGTTGAAGCCCTGGAAGGGGAGTGGGGCAAACAAAGGACTGTCAGGAAGAGAAGGGGCACATTCCCTGGGGTGGGATAGGCACGTGGGGAAAGAGGGACTATAATTTGTGGATGTGAGTGGACTCTTAGGGGAAGAATATTTCCTAGAAACTCTGTAACCTCAGCCTAGCCTAGGATTCCCCTTACCCTGGGTGGATTTTAGTCCTAACTAGGGGGTGATCCACTATTGATAGTTAGAGTAGCGTTCTCTAAGGCTGGGAGGTTCGTGGATGGTATGCACATAGTTGGTGGCCTTCATAAAAACACAATTACCATTTATGTGTTAATTTTATGTTGTGTATCCTATACATTTCTGAATAATTATAATATTTCTTGTGTAAGGTGTTGTAGAAGATTGTTGCGATTACCGCATTAATTTGTGTATTAGTAGAATGCATATTATCTGTTTAAGTTTATATGTATGATGTTCCACAAAGAGATCTGTGTGCCATATCCCATAGTTCTATGCCTGGCTATGGACAACTTTGACTATCTTAACCAGAGTGAGAAGTTTTTTTATATTTATTGTCAAGTGGCATTGCCTAGTAGATGGATGGGGGTGTTACAAATTGGTATCAGAGCCCATGGTTTCAACATTGAACCTGTATGGGCCATGAATGTGGAATTTTGAGTCAAAATTACATAGGGATTTGATGTACAGAGTGTCAGAGGGGTGTTGAGAGAGCTCCTGGGTGGTAATGGAAAGATTAGGAGGTATAACAGTTCAATAAAGTCAAAAAAGAAAAGAGACCACAATAAATGTGGGTTTGGAACCAAAAAAATTAAATTTGGGTCGTTAGATTTGTTCGGGAAGGGATAGACCCCTCACAACCATCGGATCCGGAGAAGGTGCATGAAAGTTAAGAAAAGAAGTCCTTCAAACTTTGCCCCTCCAATGATTTTAAAACTATAGAAGAAAAAATTGTCGAAGCCCGAAGATCCGAAGCCTCAGATCCCCGAAGTTCGGAACCAATCCCGACTGTCCATTTCCAAGAACATGTTTTTACAGATTAAGCAATGTTTGGAATTAAATAGTCCAGGGGTTGTGAGGTGTTCAACAGCAAAATCCTTCAAAGTCCCAGATCTTCGAAATCTCGGAGCATCAAAGTGACGTGTATTTATTTGGAAGTTTGACATTTGGGAGTTATAAGGTGTTCTAGAATGGAATATCCCAAATCCTAAAGTGTCGAATTCCTGAAGTTCCAGATATGACGTGGCATGATGATGTCACCTAGGGTGAAGTGGAACTACCCTAATTCTTTGACGTGTCACTTGTTTTTGTATTTTTGACAGGCCCTTAGCACCAATTGGGACCTGACATGTGTAGCCCATTGGTGGGGCCACATGTCACTACATTAATTGTTTGACAACTGAGAAAAGGATATCTTTGTATTCGTTGGTCCGACATTTGGGCATTTTGAAGGGTTGTAAGGTAAGGAATCCCGAAGTCCCAAAGAACTGGAGTACTGAAATTTTGGACTAGCATAGTTTTGAAATTCAGAGTTCGGAAGAAGTGGGGAGTAGTGTTGAGGAAAGCTTCAAAGTCCTTGAGCCTCGGAGACCCAAAGCTATAGGAAACTACTATTCAGAAGTTTGACATTAGGGAGGAATGTTTTGTTGAGCCGAGAAATCCTCTGAAGCCTAGAGATATGAATTTTCGAAGCACAGATTGTGATGTAGCATGATGACATCACCTGGGGTGATGTGGACCTCTCCTAGGCATGCCATGTGTCATCTAGTTTTTTACTTTTACATTCATTTTTGTACTAATAGGGATACGACATGTGTCACTCGATAATGGGGCCATGTGTCACCACCTTAATTGATGACAATTGTACTAAGTGGAACCCAGAAGGTTCAAAAGTTCAGAAATTTGGCATTCAGAGGAAATATTGGAAGAAGTTATGGAATCCTCCGAAGACTGAAGCTTCAGAGTGACACGATATATTGACGTTGCCACAAGTGACATGGACCTATTCCGAAATTCATCATTCGGGAGTTTTGAAGGGTGATGTAGAAGAAACCTATGATGACCTATAGTCCCGAAGCCCTGAAGTCCTAGACCATCGAAGAGACATGACATGTGGACGTCGACTAGGGTGACATGTAGCTATTCTAATCATGCCATGTGTCAACCTGATTTGTGTTTTTCACATTCCCTTCGTACCAATTAGAACATGACATGTTTCGTCCATTGGATGGAGCCACATGTCCACTCTGTAACTCTGCCATGTGTCATGCTAGTACATGGATGTTGACGAGACCTCGGGAATTTGTCAATTCAATGTTCATAGCAAATGGATGGTGGAAGAATCTACATGAGCCATCTATCTAAGGAAATAATAGATCGTGATGGTCAATGGATGAATTTAGAAGAAATCCACAACAAGCGTCATATCTAGAAGTTACAAAGGGAAACCATCATATCATCACAAGTAAGATCTACGTTGGAGAGAAGTTACGTAGATTGGGGGAAGAAATAACATCTGTGTGAGTTTCACCTCCACAATCCTCCTAGACCGTCGATCTGTATTTTTGGTAATATCAATGGTTGGCATCGAGATAAAGGTTGTGCTAATTGGGACTCTACAAATCTTCCCTGACCATAGATCTCCATGTCCATTCAATAACGATTGTCAATCCTTGATAGTAGGTTAGTGACTGAAGAATTGAGCGAGTTCATAGCCTTAATCACCTGGGTCAGACTTATAGGTCCTTTAGGCATACGAGGAGAACTAGGTTCAATTCCTTTGTATTAAAACTGTGGTTATGTGGATATTTAATCATGTTAGTGATCGAATCTGAGATCTAAGACGATCCTTGGTGTTATCAGAAAAATTGGTAAGTGCGGACAAAACCTAATCTCCCTAACTTCCACAAAAAACTAGAACAAAACAAGACAGAATACAAACTTCACCTTAGACTTCATTTTCATATAAACTAGTTCAAAGAGGAATGAGAGCCATACCTTTTAAATGATGCTTGATCCTCACTAGTGTCATCCTTGTCGCTCCATGTTTGGATTTGCGAGATGGTGTAACTGTTTAAGAATAACAAACCAAAAAAGAGAGAGAGAGAGAACAAAGATATATATATATTCCAATGAATTATATGTATAAGATCAAGGAGTTATACAATAAAAGCCAATACACATTTATAGGGAAGAAATGTATTGTTGCATTATATTAAAATGGAAAGTGAAGAAAACAACCCATGCCTTGATGTTGCAAGATCCCTTTCAATGGATCTTTTCTCCAACACACACACCTTTTCTCCAATGCCTTTGATGAAGAAGATCCATAATCTAACTTAGAGAGCTAAAGCAAAACTATCTCAAGTATAATCTATAGAAGAACTCTTCATGCATATGAAAACCTTATCCTTTTCAACCTTATCCTTTTCCATGAGAGATCCCTCTTTATATAGGGTGAAAGAGGGATGGATGAGAATATTAGGATGATCCCACTAAATTAGAGAAGTGATTAATATCCAAACCGATCGGAGGCTACCTCATCTTCTATAAGATTCCCTTCTAGAGCATTCATGAATTTTGACTTTTCCCTTTCTTAAGCATCGTCGCACCCTATGTACAAGAAACCTGTGACGACGCCACAATACATCTTTGGTGTAGAGTGCGATGATCAGTCATCATCACACTCCAAGCATAGAGCATGGTGCAACGATCTTCCTTATAATAGTTTTTGAGGGAGGAAAAGAAAGCCACTTTTCTCTTGGAGAAAGTATCTTTTAATATTTTCAGGGAACATGGAAGTGAGTTAAGAACATGTCGTCATTTGATCACTGGGGTGACCAAAATAATGTGTAACAAAATTCCCCCCAAAGTATGAAGTTGGAACCTGTGACAACTGAAATAATTTGTAGAATTTGTGAGTTGAAAATAAGGAGCTCATCGATTGGGAACCTACAAACAATCAAGCATATGCATAATAATATACCATCTTCTGAATTAGGAATTCCCATACTAATAATACAAGTGACATAAGTGTCAAGTGATTCATGGCCACTAAACATACATTGTGGATCCATGTCATCATGATTCAACATAGCCACATGGAATACATTATGGATCTATGCTCTAAAAGAATTCAAATCCAGACATAGCCATGAGACATACATAGTGGATCTATGTGTCAGTATAAATTTATGAATACTCAATCACAACCTGGACTGATATGATTAGATCCAGGGTGTTCAATTCCATCATCTCTCAGTACAAATCTATCCATGTGATTATAGGTGTCGAAGTCGAACATGGTAGAAACCACTTGATTACCGGTCATTAATGAAAACCATTAACAAGTGCGAGGGAAATTACCATTGATGTCAATGACTCCCAAGGTACTCCCAGTACAATCAAACGAGTGTGAATAAATGATTTGAATTCAAACACTCGATGGAATCTTCCAATCAGGGGGAAATGATGTGAACCCACTGTTGAAAGAGAGGAAACCTACCATTAAGGCATGCAGGCTCCAAGGTACCAATGTGATTTCTAGGTCTTGTTCCCGTATAATGAGTTGAAGTCAATAGGAAAAGACTCATCATAGGAGGGCCTTGATGTATCCCCCATCAATGACACAAAATATGTAACAGATTTGAAGTATATCAGAGTATGAAGTGATTTGGAACTGACTTAGGGGAGGCCATCATGGTATAAAATTTATAACTACAGATGGTCGACTCGATAGAAGGCTTGTTTAGGTTGGACTTCTCTTTAACATATGAAAGACACGACAATTTTCTTGGCAGCATTGACTCAAAGGAGGACCCAACATATGAACTTGTGGATGGTAAAATGAGAGACAAATGGATTTCCCAACCCGGATACAATGATGAAGGGGGTGTCATGTTCAAGAGTGATTTTACTGCCACTAACACAAACACAACGACACATTTCTTCCCAATTTTTCCCCATCGTTTCTGGCGAGTACCTCTTTATTTTTATGCAAGATTGAGGAGGATAACATATGCTTGTTATGTAAGCTCATCCTTCAGATGAGTCCCTCGGAGTATTTTTAACGAACCCTAAGAAGGAGTGGTTCGATCCCATATGGGTCTTTTGATGCTTGTTTAATGAGTCCAAAGAAAGAAAACTCAAGGGTTTTTTGTGTTTAGAGAGTCTGAAAAACACTTAAACATAACTCGATAAGGTCCTTTTTCATAAGTTAGTATGATGAGACCGAAAAAGAGATAATATACTGCTCATCAAACATTTTCTTCAACTAATTTTATGAGCGTGAAAAGAACAAGGTCACTCGGTTATATTTTTGTGTTTATGGATCTTGAAAAGAGCTTAAAGGATACTCCATAGGGTCTATTTTTCTTATTACCAATGCGAGTTCAAAAAAAAAAAAAGTTTACTCGATTGCATTCTCATGGTTTCACGAGCGTGCGAAAGAATTAAGATTGTGCTCAGAGTTTTTCCTAAAAAACCCTAAAAGCATTTGTTCATAATAAAAACATACAAAAACAATAAAAAATGGTGGACCCCTATCAAACGTCTCTTCCTTAGAACTTTTAATCTGTAAAAGAAAACACTTCGCAAAGTTGTTAGACTTTAGGGAATGGGTAAAATATAAAAAGTAATTTAATTTTGCAATAAAATATGGCAAAAAACAATAAATAAGCCAAAACAACCCTTTTTACCATTTTATTTGCAATTTTACCCAAATAGTGCCCAAAACCCTCTTTTTCTCCCAAATTTCAACAGTTTATTCTGGAGCGCCTAGTGGATAATTTTGTAAACCATCTCCATCAAAAAGGTAATCTTATACCTCTTTATCTTTTCATGGTTTAAAATTTTGTTTTTGTTGGTTTATTGTTGAGTTTGGGTCGATTTTTTGGGGGTACCTTCTCTTTTAGATCATCGCAGGCCCACAGTATCGCGAACTGCGATGATATGGAATCATCACAAGGGGCTCAAAGATAGGGTGTGACAACATCACTCTCCATGAAAGCAAAGAACTGCGATGACCGCAAATCAACTTTTGAAAATATAAAATGAACTATGAAAAAAATCCAGGGATGGATTTTTTATGATTCTAATCTTCTTTTGATGTTCCTTGGCAGGATTTCCTTGGTCAAAATGCTCAAGTGGAAAGAGAGAAATCATGAGGAAGAATAATATTTTTTAGAGAATGACCTGGGCATAGTTATGGCACTTAGGCAAAGTGGATTACTCAAGTTTTTCAAAATTCAGGGCATCAGAGCCCAATTGAGATTGCTAGAGTATATGGTTCACATGTGGGATGTGAACGAACAAGCATTTCATGTGGGTTTTCATACACTCACATTGGATATAGAGGATATTTGATTTCTAATGGTTTTATCTCATTGAGGCTCTCGGTTATCACTCTCATGAAGAATGGGTGGAGGAGAACCCATGGATTACTATGTTTCTCACCATTGCGTTCCAGGTACAAAAAAACATAGTGGCAAGATGGCCATAAGAGATGTTCAGGATTTACCATTGCGGACCATCCTTTATACCATTACCTAGATGACAGGGAGTGAAACGCTCCACATGGATTTTCAGAGCCATTTTCAGTATGCCATAGAGTGCATGGAACCCAAGGTCTTAAACTAGTGTGAGGGTGTCCTGAAGAACATGAAAATGAAACTGACAAAGTGTCAAAATGGTTGGTTGAAACAGTTTGGTTATGGGTCCATTTTGGTGTCCTTATTCTTGGAAAGGGTCCCCATCTTATGTATACAAGTGGAGTGGGGCATACCCTCTCCATAATATCCACAAATGAAAAGGTGGGTGGACTTGATGGCTCGTCATGGTGGCGTGCCCATCGTCAAGTATGATGATGTTTTCTTCCAATGGCTAAGAAATTAGCTAATCATGGTGGAGTATTATGCGTACGTTGGGATGGACTTCTGAGGGGATCTCAACTTATATCTTTTTGAGGGATGTCAGTGGGGAGACATAAGTAATAAGGAAATTTTCGTTGTATGATGTTTTTGATATTTTAATTATATAAAATGTTTTTTATGTCATTTATCCAAGATTAATAAAGTTCTCTCAATAATGCATATGTGGCACCTTATCGTCCTCTAGGATCATCTCTCATTTAGAGGCGAGGAGAGAGAGAGGTGTTGTAGAAAGAGTGGCCTCCATGGATATCGAGGTGATTGAGAAAAACCTAGAGGGATTAACCATGAATATACCTGATGCCATGGTGGACGAACTTCCTAGGCAGTATCAACACCATACAGTTGGTGTATATGGATCTATTGGTCGACTAATCCATAGAGTGGAACAAGCAGCTATTTGTTACAATGAGAAACATCCTTTATGATTTTGTACATGAAGTTATGAGCTTCACTTTTTGATATTTTGGTCCTTGGAAAAAACACTTTTTGTAACTTTTATCATTATTATTATAAATTTCCTGTCGACTTGCTTGTCTTTTTCAAATGTGTGTTTAGATTTATAAATGTCTCAAATTTATGTCTAGCACATAATTAGCCAATACATCTGTCGATGTGTTTAGACATGTAGGAATATGTTGATATTCGATATAATCAAAATGTCTTTCCAAGAGGCGAATTCTTAAGTATACCCTTAACAAAGTAGGACTTTAGATGGAATAAATGTTACTTAACTGAAGTACTACTAACTATGAATCGAGTCGTACAATAATATGAAGGATTCCAAATGAAATGGTGTCAGTTAATATCTCAATAACTACATTATATTCCGTGATATTATTAGTTGCATGACCAAGGAAAACACTGTGTAGACTGATCAACTCATCTATAGGTGCATAGATTTCCCATGCAACAAACGCTAGGTTTTGAGTACTATGACTAGCACCATCAACAAAACCAATATAGGGTATAAAAGACACCGACATCTAGAAACCAAGCACAATGCAAGGTAAGCAACCAAAAGGCAGAACAAAAAAATGAAAAATGCACACTAGAGTATAGTACACTAAAAATACACATCACTCATGCAAAAATTAGTTTAAGCATAGTACTTCTTCAAGTAAATCCGATTTCTAGGTTCACTAAAAGGAATTCCATCATAATCTACTAGCTCATAAGCCCCTTTCTCCAACACTCGTTTCACAATATAAGGGCCACGCCACATAGAATCAAATTTACCGACCCCTAATATGTCATGATCCTTTTCGTAAAGAATAACTGAATCACCCTCATAAAAAACATGTGGTTTGACATGCTTGTCATATTGAGCTTTGACATGCTTCTTCTAAGTTTCAATGACTAAGGAAACATCACAGTGAGTCTCATCTAATTGCATCAAATATAAGAGACGTTCCTCTTCAAATGAGGTGTTCCAGAGAATCTTGACAACCAGTTTCAAATATGGGATTTCACATTCAATCGGTAGAATAGATTCAATACCATATACTAACTGGAAAGGTGTGAACCATGTGGCAGATTTAACAGATGTTCGATAGGCCCATAATGTAGAGAAGAGAATCGTGTGCCAGCTTGACTTGTGAATTCATGTCATCTATTGAAGCATAGTAGTAAGAACTTTGTTAATTGCTTCAACCTGGTCATTGGCCTTTGGATAGTAAGGTGTTGAGTTTTCATGTCGAAAACCCAAATTCTCGGTAAGTTCAGACATCGTGAAATTGTTAAAATAACTACCATGGTCAGTGACGATGGCTTGAGGGACACAAAATCTAGTAATAATATGATTGAATATGAACAAAGCTACAGTTTTACCAGTATTATCAAATGTAGGCATCGCCTCGATCCATTTAGTGAAATAATCCATGGCTACGATGATGTATCCATGCCCCCCGGACGAGTGAGGGTTACATGTCATAAAGGCAATGCCCCATTTAGCGAATGGACCAATGGGAACTACAAGGTAAAGAGGAGTAGGATGAGATCATATCTTAGTGTTATACATTTGACAAGCATGGAATTTTTGGACGATAGTAATGCAATCCTTAAACATGAAGTCCATAAGTAACCATCTCGTAAGATCTTTTGGGAAATGTCATACCGAGACATATGACCGCCACATGCTCTAGAATGACAGTCATTCAAATCTTTCTAAACTTCATCATAGGTTAGGCATCGTCAAAAAATTGAATCAATACCACAACAGTAAAGGGTATCACCAAGGATAATGTAGGGACGATATTGATACCAAATACGCCGACGATCCAGACTAGAAAGATTGGGATGAAAAGTTTGGTTCTGGAGATAAATGATAATGTCTCCATACCATATGTCATCGAAACTGATTAGAAAGAGAGACTCATCAGGAAAGGAATCCTTTGCCATAGTTTTTGTCTCAGTAGAGGGAAGGTCACATATCAATTGAAAAAAAAAACAAAGATTTATTTGATTTGGCACACTCAAATTCCAAATCAAACTCCTGGAGAATGACTATCCATTTGGATTAT
>ML777648.1:2108533-2128803 GCA_009831015.1 Picea engelmannii
GTTGCATAGGGTTGTAATCGGAAATGACGGTGGTTTTGCGTAATAAGATATAATGAAAAAAACATTGAACAACTTGAACAACTGCCAAGGCCAGTTTCTCCACATGAAAATATTTGGTTTTGGTGGTCATGAGAGTCCGA
Source organism: Picea engelmannii (assembly GCA_009831015.1). Taxonomy (NCBI): domain Eukaryota; kingdom Viridiplantae; phylum Streptophyta; class Pinopsida; order Pinales; family Pinaceae; genus Picea; species Picea engelmannii. The sequence goes on from ML777648.1 coordinate 2,108,674, forward strand.
ATCAAATAGTAGATGACATTTTCATCATGCAAATCATCTTCTTGGACTAGAACCATAGTGATGGTAGAGCCCGAAGCAGATAAATATAAGAAAGAATCTTGACTATAATCAGGTGGAAATAAGAGTGGTGTACGGGTTAAGGAAAGTTTCAAAGCTTCAAAGGCTTTGTTGGCAGTATCATCCCATACAAAATCATGACCCTTTTTAATAAGTAGAGTAAAACCTTTCATTAATTCAACATAGTTGGGGATGAATCGATGTAAGACAATTTCCTTTCCTAGCAAACTTTGGAGTTGACACAATGTAGAAGGAGGAGGAAGATTGAGAATAGCTTCAACCTTCATAGGGTCCACCCTAATCTCATGTGTAAAATGATAAAACCAAGAAGTCATACAGACTCCACACAAAAAACGCATTTATGTGGATTCAAGTGTATGCAATAATAACAACATTGTAGGAAAATGGTCTGTAAATGTGTTGGGTGATCTTGAAGATGCATGGAATGCGCCGGTAAATCATCTAGGTAAGGTTGTACAATGTGCTTAATATCATGAAAAAAATAAGACATAGCGCATTGAAAAGTCACCCCAACATTCTTGAGACCATGATGGGTGTTCTATATGCACTAAAAACACACTAAAAACCCTCAATTAAATCGTCAACCCGGGGTAAGTAAACTTAGAGTTGTAGAAAAATATATGCCAAGGTAGAAGGGTTGGTAGTAGTATAGTCTAACTAAGGAAGTGGCTATCTAAGGGCTAATCTACTCAAGCAAAGCTATCTAATGATCAAACCCTACTAAGGAATTCAAACTATGTACCCTAAGTAACCTTTGAACGAAGGATCGATGGATAGTTCTAATAAAGAAAATGGAAACCCTACTTAAAGGAAACTAGTTCATTCATAACAATAAGCAAAATAAAACTATTCATCTAATAAGAAAATAACAACAACAAACTACTTTAACTAGTCTACTTAAATTCAATAAAAAACTATCCTATGAAAGCATGTAAATAAACAAGCAACTATATTATCAAAGCAAGAATAGACAAGTAAGAAATTAACCTATTAAAGAAAGTAAACAACTAACTAACCTAGGATAACTTCTACAACAAGTAAACTAATAAAAAATACTCAATAAACAACTAACTAAACTAAAAGACAACTGAAATCTATTCTTAATACAACTATTTCTAATTCACAAAAGGAAATCTACTTAATTGAAAGAAAGAAGGATTAACAACTATTTTTTAATTTATGATAAGCAAACTGCTCTTTAATATACCAAAGCAAAAGACTATATATCCTACAAAAGAAAGAAAACTATTTTCTGATCTATGAAAGCAAGAAACTATCATTTAACCTATGAAAGCTCAAATATAGTGTTGATGATTGTGCGAATGTCTCTGGTGTCTTATAATATCATGATGGCACTTAAAAATGAAATATAATTCAAGAGGAATAAACTCGATATTTACTTCAATAGCAAAATGAAAAGTGTGAATTAGGCAATCCAATGAGAACTTAGCCATTACAAAAACAACATCAATTACCTTGCATATCCATGTGATTATTACTCATGCATTAATCATCAACAATTATAAAGAGATTGTGAAATTCAATTGCATTCTATACTACGTAAGAAAATCATAACTAAATTCAATCATTAACTACAAATTGAAATTGCAACCTAGATCTAAGAAAGAAATTGCATGAAGTAAAACTAAGCTATACCTATTTCAATAATTCAAATTGCAAAAAGAGAAATGCTTATAAACATAAATTAAACATTATTCTAGCATATGACAAGTAAGAAAATGAGCAATTTAATTAACAACTAGATGAGCAAAGACTAAATAAAAATTGAATAAGCAATCTAAAAATAAAAACTAGATCTAATACTATCCATCCATCGAAGCCTTGTTAAAGAAAACATGAATTAAAATTATGTTCTAAAACTCTGTCTTAAATTCTATTTTGAACTTGATTTTAAAAGCATAAAGAAAGTGTAATTTACTATCGAATCACACATGGGGTTAGTGTCCAAGTTTTCAAACTCGTTTCTACTAATTACAAAGTCATTGCATATTGACAAGATCCTTCATGCTAACCTGCAAAAGGAACCGAGAACAATTAAACTATAACAACAAGTTATATAACAAACAAGTAAACTAATAATTCATGTACAGGAAATAAAATAGAAAGACATATATGCTATTTAATTCATAAACAAACTCATAGAACAATTACCTAGACTATTGGTGGGACCGCCAGCAAGTCGTGGTCACTCCTCAAATGCACACCACGATCTTCAACAACACAAATTCGCCATTAAGACCAAAAATACAGTCTTACACAATTCTTGGAAAATGAAAATGGAAAAACAGAGGAAATTGTATTTGTCTCTAACACACAACTTCCTGAACTTCTTAACTATTGTATGACCACCACAATGGTATATATAATATTTACATACTAAGAGGTTGACCACTGGAGGGTCAAACCTCTTCTAAAAATAGTAAATTACATTAATGATGCCCTAACTACCAAAATGGAGCAAGCCAATAATCACCCAACTTAACAACCCAAATGGAGTTGTCAAGAGTTCAGTAGTTGGAGGGGACGAGCATGAGAAAAACCCATGTCTCTGATTCTTCCACCACTGGCCACCAATACCATAACTGCCAAATCTCCCACTGTTTTTGTGTAGGATGGAGTGTCAGATGGAGTGTCGGATGGAGTACCAGACTGAGTGCTGATGGAGTACCGGACCGAGTGCCAGAAGCAAAAACATGTTGCGATTTTTCCCTGTGACACCAAAAATGTGAATTAGATTCATGGAAATATAAAAACAAACTGAATTACACTCAAGATCATCATAAAACATGAATTATGCATACCTGGTGTGGATCATAGCATTTTGGCACAAAATCCCTTCAAAAACTTCTTCAAAGCATGAAAACGCATATATACATTCAACAAAAGTATCTAATTAACATCATAAAATCGATCATATCTTGGGCCCAACATTACCCCCACACTTAAGATTTTGCAGGTCCCACTGCAAACAAAAAGAAATTATCTCTCATGACTAAGCTTGTTGAGGAGGATCAGCTTTAGAAGCTTCTCCTTCCTTCTGTGAAGACTTTTTCTTATGCCTCTTATGTTGCTTTAGTTGTTCTCTAAGGTTGCGGTTGGATTTGGTCATCTCATCAACCAACTATTGAAGGGAGTTTACCTTTTCTTGGAGGAATGCATTATCATGATGAAGGTGTGTGTCTATTGTCTTCCTTTTCTCCAACTATTGGAGCAGCTGAGAAGTCTCTTTTTGTAGCTTCTCAATGGCTGGGGAAGAATCATTTATTTCATAGGAAGGCTTAGACCCTTTGAAAGATGTAGACAACCTATCATTCTTAGGATCTAGGGTGGGCATGGGTGAAGTAGGAGTAATAGGAGGTTGATAAGGATAGGTAGGCTCTGACTCTGGATTTCTTTGTGGCTCTAATCCATTTGCATAAACTTCCCTAAGTCTCTTGTGAGGGCTCTCAAGATCGGAGGACACTTGGATAGGGTTTGAAGCGGGAAGGTGTTTTGCATAAGGTTTTGCTCTTATGCTCTGGGTACTCTTTTGAAAGTGTCCTTTATTAAATCGAATGGCTCCCCTCCTATTTGTGGGAACTAAAGGAAGGTCTTGTTGAATCACTTCTTGGATATTTTTAGGTGTGGGATCAAGAGAGATTGAAGGCATCAGGGGGTAACAATAGGCTTTGTTTGATCTTTACTCTTGGTCTTTTTACCCGATGAGGAAGCATGGGTGTCAAGAATCTTTTTGAATTTTTCTAGTAAATAAATGGTTTGTGCAGGGGGGTTTGGAGTTCTTGGAGAGAGGGGATTGGATGGACTCTTAGGCCAAGTGTCTTTTTTCCAGTCTTAATTTTCAAGCGAAAGTTTGCAAATTGATAGATAAATTCATCCCAAGTTTTCCCATGTTTCTCTAATTCGGCTAGAACATGGAGTTTGATTAATCCATGCTGAAAGAGGTTATTGTGGGGATTAGTTATGTTCTTACTCACTTGAGAGGACATATTTTCCAAGCTTATTAGAAAGTAGAAGGGAAAATTCAAAGGTTTGTTGAACTTAAAATGGGCTAGAAATATGAAATGACAGGCTTTGAAAGTGGAATATCTATCTTCGCATGTGATAAACCTAGTGATGAAGATGAGAGGGTTGATCAATTCCTCCTTTATCCATTCCTTAAAATATCCTTTTTCTCCTGAGATGTTCTGGAATTTGGGCTTAAAAACCTTCTTATAACTTCAGTGTAACAGCTAGTGGTTTTTGAACCATCTATCTCCCATTCTTGGAAGCTTTGTGGCTGCAGTAATGGACTCTTCTGAGACCCCAAAGGTAAGATACCCCATGTGTGATGTCTTCCCATCAAAACCAAGGGAAAATTGCATGGATATGCCATCATCGTGGTCCTGCAAGGGGGAAAAAAATGACCCCCAACCTGCACGCAAAAACACCTCTCCAATCTGTGAAAACTCAGGAATGGAAAAATGATATGTATAGGAAGAGGGTTCATACCTATTGGGCATTTTGATGAGGTGAAGAGATGGACAGAGGAGAAATTCACCGAGAGAGGGTGTGATCGGGCCAAGGGATGGCACGAATTGAGCAAGGGCTGAGCGCAATTCAAACAGGGGAACGAATGACAGAGGTTGAGCATGATTTTCTAACATAGGGGCAAGGAAAATAGCAAGGGTGAATTGGGATAATAGGTTACCCAACCCATATTTGAATGTGCCTATGATGGAATTGGTTGCACACATGCGCACACGAGTTGCCATGTGTGGGCAATTTCAAATTCAAAGGCACGTTTTTGGGGGCAAGCTTGATGATGCGTAGTTAGATCAATGTCCAAGTCTTTTGACTTGGACATTTGATCATGAACATGTCTAAAGTTTGCATCCTCACTCTCAATTTCCTACAACCAATTCAGTTAAATATCATTGATTCCTAGTTACCTGGAATTGTGGACAATTACTAGTGTGTAAATTCATATGGCACTTCGTTCGGAACCTCATACGACACTTCATATGGCACCTCATATGGAACTTCATACGACACCTCTGTGTTAAATACATTTTTACCTCCTGTAATTGATAGCCTGCAATATTGAAATGTTTTTGACAATCACAGTGGTTGAGAGCGGAGGAAAAATGCTCCCTTCTTGTTGATTTTTCCATCATGTTCACTCAATCCTCTTGCATGGGACATGTAATGTCAAATCCTACAATGAATAGGTTATAGAAAGCATAAGACATGTACTGTTAAACCTACAATGTACAACTTGTAACGAGATATAAATCGATAAAAGTGGTATGTTAATTATATGTTCAACAATTTATAGCACACAGGAGTTTATCACTTCAAAAATAAAATGACTATTGATGTAATAACCTGTATCATGGAAATAATACAAAAAATCTTACAAAGATTTATTTCTCTAGGCGATGATCATTTGTCAACTCATGAACCCCTCCCCCACACCTAAGTATTGCGACACCTCACAATCAAAAGTATAGGAAACCAGTCAGTTCCCCCAATAGCCGAAGATTTATAGTATGTCAAGTGTAAAGATAAATTTCACAGATTGGTCTGAATGAGATGGTTAGAGGATGGCCCCACCTATAGGATAAGAGATCCTATATATAGATAAGAAGAGGTAGGCAAGAGAGTTTCAAGATAGTCTTAGAGTTAGTTCCCAATGGAAAGTTTATGGAGTTCATTAACCTTATCTTAACCATACATACTTCATGTAATCTTTGTCTGCAAGTGATTTCGTACATCAGGACAAGTTTAAAATTATTACTTATTTTTGTCAGATTACCCTCCTCACTAGGTAGAATACCCCGCTGCTAGCAAGCCTGTTTAGTACTCCGATGGGTTTACCTAGTCATACCACAGGCCGGTACCCGCTTCCAGTAGACCTGTTCAATATCCCGACAGGTTAGCCTCTTACACCCTCAAAGACTGGCCCTCCATCTTTCAATATTTTAGTATAATATTTATTTATGCAAGAAGATGGGGGGGAAGCTTTGAAAACAACTTTTTCTTTCTTTTTTTCAATTGGGATGGTATTTATGTTAGAGGATGAATTTCCATTATATTACTTAGTGATTTTCCCGATGTAAGAGGTACTTAAGCGGACATGGCTTATCTAAAGATATGATATAATCAAGATATTTAGTGTGTAGTGGATGGTACCACTAAGAAAGAATAGAAATGTATATCTAGGCTTAACTTACTTTCTTATTTTGTATTTATTGTGATGTTTCCATGACTAACCGCTAATTAGACCTCCTTGTTACTCTTTAATAAATACACTTTACTCACTTACTTAGGTTTCTTGTAAAAAATTGTACGAGAGACCTCTAAGCTTGATGGTTATGGTATCACTTCATTATACAGTGGTGAAGAGTTTCAAGAGCAACTGCTTTGGAATTCCTTAAGAAAATGAAAAAAAATTCAAGAATATGGCTAAGTACAATAATTCAATATTCATTTGATGCTTAGCAGACAACAAAATTCAAGTGTAACAATGTTTTGAAGAAAAAATCCTTCTTTTATATTTCCTTGAAACTGTCTACTCCTGGTGAAATAAATACTTATAGAAATCTCTAGAATTTTCTTATTAACAAAAATCAAAGACTATTTACATATGTATAGTAAAAAATTTAGAAAAATTTTCAAGAACAAGGGGGGACTTCCCCATCTACTAAGGCCAAATCCTTGTCAGTTGACATGACCTATAGAAAATCCTCTTTGCAAATGGGCTTATGATAAAATTTGAGTCGGTGTCCATTTACTACAAAGGAGACTTGTCCATTGTCAATTGTTTTGATTTTTACAACTCCATTTTCATATACAGTGTCTACCTCGTAAGGGCCCAACCACCATGCGGTGAGTTTGGCTTTGAAGGTTTTGAATCGAGAGTCAAAAAATAAATCCCAATCGCCAGGTTGGAAGTGTTTCTTCTTAATAAAATTGTCATGCCACTTGCTCCTCTGGTTTTGGACTAATATTGTTTGTTGGATGGAATATTGTCTGATCTCATCCAACTCATTCAATTGTAGGGCTCACTGTTTCTGAACCTCATCTAAGTTTAATCCCAATTCTGTGGAAATACGGAAGGTCCTTACTTGGAATTCTATTGGTATAATTACTTGTTTCCTATACACTAGCTCATAAGGGTTATGCTTAGTGGTGTTCCTCCAGGTGGTTTGGTATGCCCACAAAGCCTCTGGAATCCTATCAGCCCAATCCCGGTTATGTAATTGAATAGTCTTGGTCAAGATAGCTTCCAAAACTTTGTTTGTAGATTCTACCTAACCATTAGCTTGCAGGTGGTATGGAGAATATTTACAGTGCTTAATCCCATATTTCTTTGTTACCTCTCTCATCATCTTGGAAGTGAATTGAGTGCCTTGGTCTGTAACAATTTCACAAGGGAAACTGAAGTGAGTAAATATGTCTTCATAGATGAATTCGAAAACAAACTTCTGTGTAGCCCTAAATAGGGCTTTTGCCTCTAACCACTTGGTGACATAGTCCGTACAAACCAAAATATAGTTCTTCTTATAGAACATGGGTGAAATTGGTCCTACGAAGTCAAGCACCCATTTTTTGAAAGGTTCTATCATAACTTGGGCATGCAAAGGAATTTTGTCAGCTGACGTAGGTCTTCCTATCCTTTGGAAAATATCACAACTTCTCACATACTTGGCATCATCTTTGAAAATGCTAGGACAATAGTAACCTAAATGTAGCACCTTATATGTTGTGCGTTTGTTAGAAAATTGACCACCACATGGTCTGTCATGACAACTTCATAGTATTTCTGGTACCTCATCCTCTTAGACACATCTATGAATAATCAAATCAGGACCTATGCGAAAAAGGTCATGACCAACCCAAGAGTAGTTAGCACTTAGTGTAATAATTTTACGCTTTTCATGAGGTGACAAGTGAGACGGTAACTTCCTAGTGGCTAGATAGTTTTCCATATCCCAAACCATGGGGTATTGACAGAAAGGGAAAAAAGGTGTTTGTTTGGGAAACTATCATCTATAGGGATATCATCATCCTCATTTTTTATTCGTGAAAGGAAATCAGCTACCACGATATCCTTTCTAGGTCGGTCAAGCACAATGATATTAAATTCTTGCAATAACAGGAGCCACCTAGTCACTCAACCATTAGTTATGGGTTTATTCATGAGAAATCTAATGGCAGAATGATTTGTATGTAAAAATACTTTGTAACCTTTAATGTAATGAATAAACTTGTTGATAGCATGAACAAATGCCAAGAATTCCTTCTTGGTAACTGTGTAGTTTAACTAGGCAGGGGACAAGTTCTTTCTCACAAAATAAATGGCATAGGATTGTTGGTCTTCTTTCTTCCCTAATACCCTCCTATTGCAGTGTCAGAGGCATCAGTGGATATATGAAATGGGAAAGTCCAATTGGGTCCTCTAAGAACCGGTGCCACATACAACTTAGCTTTCAGGGTCTCAAAGGCAATTTGACACTGCTCAGTCCAAACAAAATCAACATATTTTATTAACAATCCAAACATAGGTGCAACAATATTTGTAAAATTTTCAATAAACCATCGGTAGTATCCGACATGTCCAAGAAAGCTTCTCACCTATTTCTAAGTCTTGAGGGGTGGAAGCCCGACGATGACCTCAATATTTGCAAGATCGACTTTTATCCCTTCAGATGAAACATTATGTCCTAGTACCACTCATTCAGTTAACAACATTTTACATTTTTCATGACTTAGATATAGGTTCATTTCTTGGCATCTGATAAGGACTTTTTCTAAGTTGTCTAAGGCTTCCTGGTAAGTGTTCCCATAAACTGTGAAGTCATCCATGTAGACCTCTACACAATCATGAATAAGATTGGGAAATATCCCTAGTACTGCTCGTTGAAATGTAGCATGAGCGTTACATATTCCAAATGGTAAGACCCTATAGGTATAGGTGCCCCAAGGACAAGTAAAGGTAGTCTTTTCCTAGTCCTCGGGTGTTATGAGAATCTGATTGTACCCATTGTACCCATCTAAAAGGGAAAAATACTTCTTTCCAGACAAGGTGTTGAGAACTTGGTCAATGAAAGGAAGAGGAAAGTAATCTTTTAGAGTGGCTTTGTTGAGTTCCCATAAATCAACACAAAATCTCCATTTTTCGGTCACTTTATTTGGAACCACTACAAGCGGGGATACCCACTTACTATCAGAGATGGGATAAATAAATTTGACATTTAACAACTTTTGGATCTCCTCCTTGACTATATCTTTGAGTGTTGGGTTCATCCTTCTCTGGGGTTGCCTAATAGGTGTTACTTCCCCTTGGGTATATATGTATGGATGCATGTGTTAGAGTGTATACCCTTCATGTCAGTGTATTCCCAGTCAAATTCTCTTGATTGTTATTTAAGGATACATACTAACTGTTTCTGTTGGTCTGCATCTAGCTTAGAGTTTATATGTAAAAAATTCCCTGGACTAATCTCGTAGGTCATAGTATAAGACATGGTAGACTCATCTATCTCAAAGATAAAATATGTCGAAGACAAAATGCATGGGTCCGATTGTTCCTGAAATTATTCCCCAAATATGTACTCAAATGAGGGAAAAGACTGTGAAAAATCCACACATGTGATAGCAAAAATAAACTGGTTTAGCACATTTTCCATTGTGTGCTCCTGAACCATGCATGGTCACTTGGAAATACGGGTTCTTCCCATTCCTCATTCTTGTATGGAAATTCAAGCCACCATAGATTCTCCATGATAAGTTGAGACGGAGGATATATGGTGAGCTTCTGGATAGAGAGTCCATTCGCGATGGTCGTTTCTCCCTCTCTCCAACCAATAAATTCATTGGTTGTGGCTAGCCAAGGTCTTCCCAAAATGACGAGATGGCCTTTGGTAGGTTCCTTTGAGTGAATGACAAGAAAATCTACTGGATATTCCCATGAGGATAAAGTAATCTTGATATAATCTAAAATCCCTTCAGGTATAACCCTGGTCTTATCTACTAATTCCAAAATGGTTGGGGTAGGCCGAAGAAGAGGTTGTAATTGTAATTGTTCCAAGGTAGTAGCACTCATAACATTTATGGCTTCCCATAGGTATATGAGAGTGTTTCCAATGGAGACCTCATCAATGGTTATGGTCACTATTGGGTTTCTTGGGTTCCCGTATTTTGCTAGTTTTGGATGCTTTGATATGTACTCAAAAAGTCCTTCTACCAAATGCACTATAGGAGGGTCCTTTTTCTTCCTACCTGGCTTCTGAATACACAATTATTTGACTACCTAATTGTAGATTGGAATGTCTTTAATGGCTTGAAGTAGGGGAATCTTGACACAGATATTCTTCAATTTACTTAAGATGTCAAATTCCAGTCGGGTGGTAGGTTTCACTATTACCAATCTATTTGGATAAGGAGGGGACTTCGTAATATGTGAAGGTTCCTTTTGGGGAAGCTTGGGTTCTTGTTTCTTAGGAATAATAACATATTCCCACCTAGTGTCATTCGTGGGCTGTTTGGTGGTTTATTCTTCTTCTTCTTCCTAGATGACTACTGAAGTTCTCTTCTTATATAGAACGTTTCCCGATCTTAGTTGAATTTCCTGTAATGGAACATGAGTTATAACATATGTCGGGAAGGCCTGCATCTCAACATTGTGAAGAGGTTAAGGGGGCTTGTTATTGGGATTGGGCACTGGTTGTGCCGGTAATAATGTCGGTCTTGGGGAGATTTCATTTTGATATTGTAGCGGTTGTTGTCGTGGAATAGGAGGTAAAGGTGGTGGAACAAAACTTTTCATAAGCTGCAGAGTGTTCGATGGAAACTGAGGATAAGGATGGTTGGACATAGGGACGGGTGGAGCTTGAGGGTTTCCTTATTTATGCCCTCCTCTCCATCCTTGAGGCCAAGGATGTTGGTACTGAGTAGACCATTTTTTCCAACTTGGTGAGTTCCACTATTGTTGTTGTTGGTAATAGGGTGGAACTTGAGATTGTATATCTGGGTATGTGGGTTGGTTCCTAAGCTACCATGGCCTCCTAGGTGCATAAAATGACTCCCTAGGATATCCACTCCTATAGATGGCTAAAAAACCAGGAAATGATGGACATTTCTCAGTTGAGTGGTATTTTGTGCAGAAGCCACAAACTGAAATGTTATCTAATGGACATTCCCTTGAGGAATGCTTTCTTCTACATCTTGGGCAATATATGCTCATTGCGACATTTTCGTCCTCTTGTTTAGTTTTAATTTTGAGGGTGTCCAACTGGGAACCTATTGTGCTTAATATGTTTGTCTTGAAGTTCTCTAAAATTTTATCTATCTCTTCTCTCGTGATACCACCTGAACTAAATGGTTTTAATCTTCTATTATAAGGTCCCCGAACATTATTTCCTATTTTGGCTCTACTCCTTGAGTAATTTTTACACATTTCACATATTTCAGAAAATGGTTTATGGGAGATGTCACCTGATGCCATCAGGTTAAGAATCTCTAGATATTCTTTTGAAATTCCCTTAAGGAAAAGATCCCTAACTGCATCCTCTGGGAGGTCATGGTATTTTGAATTCTGGGAGATATAACCAAATCGTTCCATATAATCTTTGAGGGTCTCGTCTTCTAATTGTTGGATTTTAAAGATGTTATTACGATACTCCTTGGTCTTGCAGTAGTCTTGATACTTTTTAATAAATATATCTTTCATGGATTCCCAAGACCTAATATTGGATTCTCCCAACCCCATGAACCATCTTAGTGCAGAGTCTTTGAGGGTGGCAGGAAAGAGTTTTAGTTTATGGGCATCTTGTATGTAGTTGTAGCTCCTACACAAGATGTTGAATTCAAATAGGAAGGTGTCTGGATCTTCACTATTTTTACCATAAAAGGTAGGGAGTGCTAAGAGAGGAATATTCTTCATGTTGACATTTGGAGTGGTGTCCAAAATTGGAAACCCAGAGGTAGTTTCGGTTTGGTTTCTAGATTCTTCTTCCTCCATGTGTCTTACATTATTATGATCCTCCTGATCATCCATATTGGTTTGGTTTCCAAAAAGAGAGTACCTAGGTGATTTTATCTTTGAAGAGAACAAGGTTTCCCTTTTATGGAAGGGTCTTCCTATTGATTGGATGTTTGGGACTCTAATCAATCCGGTTGAGACTATTGGTGCCAAGGTTTCTATGTCAGTTTGAGAGATAATTACGTTGGATGAACTACCAAACAAAATATTCACCTTTTCAAGGTCTATGATGTCCTCAAATTTAGGATCTCTTGGTGGTGGTGTAAAAGCAAAGGTTGTATTGTTTGGTTCTACGGAAGGCTCGAGTGGTCTTGCCTCCTATCCCAATATAACTGATGCTTCAATTTCTTGTTCTATAGTTCTCCTTGTGTTAGTCTCTCCAGAGATTATTTTATCTCTTTGAGTTGAGCTAGCTAATGTTTTTTGGTATCGGTCTGTGGAGCTTATGAGTGGAATGTTCCTTCCCCCAAAAATATATGAAGGAACCTTAGTTGAAAGGTCTGATTTAGATTTAATGTATCTACCTTTTGCGTCTCTAGGTATGTTCATGAAAGTAAAAAACAAAAATAAAAACTACCATTGGGTTTGGGGGAGCCTGCAAATGTAGATGCCTAAGGTTCTTACCTCTCGTCTTAAAGTTCCCCCACCACCAATCTAATGCTAAGGTCTATAAATGATTTAATTCCTAAGTATTTCCTACCTTGAGACAACTCCCCGACAACGACGCCAAAAATGATGGGTGTTCTATATGCACTAAAAACACACTAAAAATCCTCAATTAAATTTTCAACCTAGGGTAAGTAAACTTAGAGTTGTAGAAAAATATATGCCAAGGTAGAAGGGTTGGTAGTAGTATAGTCTAACTAAGGAAGTGGCTATCTAAGGGCTAATCTACTCAAGCAAAGTTATCTAATGATCAAACCCTACTAAGGAATTCAAACTATGTACAATAAGTAACCTTTGAACAGAGGATCAATGGATAGTTCTAAGAAAGAAGATGGAAACCCTACTTAAAGGAAACTAGTTTATTCATAACAATAAGAAAAATAAAACTACTCATATAATAAGCAAATAACAACAACAAACTACTTTAACTAGTCTATTTAAATTCAATAAACAACTATCTTGTGAAAGCAAGTAAATAAACAAGCAACTATACTATCAAAGCAAGAATAGACAAGTAAGAAATTAACCTACTAAAGCAAGTAAACAACTAACTTAGGATAACTTCTACAATAAGTAAACTAATAAAAACTATTCAATAAGCAACTAACTAAGCTAAAAGACAAGTGAAGTCTATTCTTAATACAACTATTTCTAATTTACAAAAGGAAATATACTTAATTGAAAGAAAGAAGGATTAAAAACTAATTTTTAATCTATGATAATCAAACTACTCTTTAATCTACCAAAGCAAAAGACTATCTATCCTACAAAAGCAAGAAAGCTATTTTCTGATCTATGAAAGAAAGAAACTATCTTTTAACCTATGAAAGCTCAAATATAGTGTTGATAATTGTGTGAATGTATCCAGTGTCTTATAATATCATGATGGCACTTAACAATGAAAGATAATTCAAGAGGGATAAACTCGATATTTACTTCAATAGAAAAGTGAAAAGTGTGGATTAGGCAATCCAATGAGAACTTAGCCATTACAAAAACAACATCAATTACCTTGCAAATCCATGTGATTATTACTCATGCATTAATCATCAACAATTATAAAGACATTGTGAAATTCAATTGATTTCTATACTATGTAAGCAAACTCATAACTAAATTCAATCATTAACTACAAATTGAAATTTCAACCTAGATCTAAGAAAGAAATTGCATGAAGTAAAACTAAGCTAGAACTATTTCAATAATTCAAATTGCAAAAAGAGAAATGATTATAAACAGAAATTAAACATTATTCTAGCATATGACAAGTAAGAAAATGAGCAATTTAATTAACAACTAGATGAACAAAGGCTAAATAAAAATTGAATAAGAAAATTGAATAAGGCTAAATCTAAAAATGAAAACTAGAACTAATACTATCCATCCATCGAAGCCTTGTTAAAGAAAACATGAATTAAAATTATGTTCTAAAACTCTGTTTTAAATTCTATTTTGAACATGATTTTAAAATCATAAAGAAAGTATAATTTACTATCTAATCACACATGGGGCTAGTGTCCAAGTTTGCAAACTCGTTTATACTAATTACAAAGTTAGTGCATATTGACAAGATCCTTTATACTAACCTACAAAAGGAAACTAGAACAACAAGTTATATAACAAAGAAGTAAACTAATAATTCATTTATAGGAAATAAAATAGAAAGACATATATGCTATGTAATTCATAAAAAAAATTATAGAACAGTTACCCAGACTGTTGGTGGGACCCCAGCAAGTCGTGGTCACTCCTCAAATTCACACCACGATATTCAACAACACAAATTCACCATTAAAACAAAAAATGAAGTCTTACACAATTCTGGCAAAATGAAAATGGCAAAACAGAGGAAATCGTATTTGTCTCTAACACACAACTTACTGAACTTCTTAACTATTGTATGACCACCATGGTGGTATTTATAATCTTAACATACTGAGAGGTTGACCACTGGAGGGTTGAACCTCTTCTATAAACAATAAATTACATTAATGATGCCCTAACTGCTAAAATGGAGTGAGGCAATAATCGCCCAACTTAACAACCCAAATCGAGTTGTCAAGAGTTCAGTAGCTAGAGGGGATGAGCACGAGAAAAACCCATGTCTCTGATTTGCCCACCACTGGTTGCCAATACCATAACCACCAAATCGCCCATCATTTTTGTGTAGGATGGAGTGTTATATGGAGTGGCATATGGATTACTGGACTAAGTGCCGGATGGAGTACCAGACCGAGTGTCAGAAGAAAAAACATGTTGTGATTTTTCCCTGTGACACCAAAAATGCGAATTAGATTCATGGAAATATAAAAAAAGACTGAATTACACTCAAGATAATCATAAAACATGAATTATGCATACCTTGTGTGGATCATAGTTTTTTGGCATAAAATCCCTTCAAAAACTTCTTCAAAGCATGAAAACGCATATATACATTCGACAAAAGTATATAATTAACGTCATAAAATCAATCATATCTCGGGCCCAACAAACCAAAAGGTAAGGTTCCCCAAGGGAAGATAAAAGCAGTCGTATGTTGATCTAGAGGTAAAATATTGATTTGATTATAGTGGGAGAAACCATCCATTAAAGAGAAGATTTCACTCCCGACACCGTCGTCAATTATTTTTTCAACGAAAGGGATTGGATAATTATCTTTGGGACAATCCTTTTTGATATCCCTATAATCTACACAAACCCGAATCATGCCTTGTTTCTTTGTAACCAGAACAAGATTAGATACCCAATCAGTCAAAGCCACAGGATAGACAAAAATGACGTTAAGAAGTTTTTCAACTTCGAGCTTAATAGAAGAAGATTTGTGTGGATTTACTGGGGGAAGTCTCTGTCGAATGGGTTTAGCATCAGGGTAAGTCTTAATATCACGTACAACAATAGTTGTATCTATACCCAACATCTCTTCGTAACTCCAGGAAAAAATGTCGCGAAATTCTTGAAAAAGAGATTTATAAATTTGGACCTCATCGACAGAAAATGAGGCACCGATGTGAACATTTTCCATGACTCCAGGTTTAATAGAAATATATAAAGGGATGGTAGGTGAAATTTTACCCAAGTTCCCTTCATACAAAACATTGTGTATTGGTTCTGGAACAAGGGAAAAAGTAACAACAATAGACAAATCTGAAATACGTTGATAACTCTCTATAGTCTCGGGTTCCAGGAAGAGAATAGAACGATGATGCCCATCATCCCATGGGGTATCTTCCATAGACATGATTGTCATAATCATTTCATCGATGTGAAAGAATATGTGAAAAGGATTTGGAGACGTATCTAAGACATAATGAGGAGAGGTAGTTGCTAATTGAATAGCATGATAATCCAATTATACCAGACTTAAAGGCATTATGTCACCGTAACAAAGACATTCGTCAGAGTTAGGTACTATCCAAGGGTCATAAGACTCAAGGGTTTCACCAAAAATGGTTGATATTATGTTAATTGAGGAAAAAAAAGGAGTAGGAATATCGGGAGGTGGAATGGGGAATGTACCCATTAACGATGAATATTTTAAAAGACCCACACCAACATTCTCATAACCGGGAGGTGTTTTCGCAATGAAATGTACATTACTAGTATGTGAATCAAAATTAAAGAAGGCAAGTTGATCAATATTAACAAATTTTCCTTGGTGAGGGAAATGTATCACATGGAAAAGAGTAGAAACAACTACACACATGGAATCAATCCAACTACGACCAAGTAGAAGGTTGTAATCGAGAGGTGCATCAAAGACTTCAACCTCAATTGTAACCACTTTGCCTTATAACATAATAGACAATGAAGGAAGAACACAATAAGGTTTAAATCCGATACCATTAATTTATTTTAGTGTGTTGTGTGACTCGATAAGGGAAGGAGATACAATGGCCTTCCAACAAGTGAAAGACATGACGCAAGTCGAGGCTCCTTCATCAATAATGGTTCAACAAATATTCTTATTTTCCACAATAACTTGTATCTGAAATGCTAATTGAGGAGGAAGCCTTGGAATATGATCTTCCAAGTCAAATATTATCAGGTTCGTATTAGTAGGATAAATTCCACCAATAGCCTTTAGCACTACCTTCCATTTTATAGGACAAATTTGAAGGACTTCGATAGCTGACATTGCAGAAGGTGCCTGCACAAGATATTCTACAATATTGTAGTTTTGAGCAGCATGTGTGTGAGGATTAAACGACAACTTAAAAACAATGCCCTTAGGAGGAGGATGAATAAATGTGTCTAGACTCGGTCATTCGAGATGAAGAGGACCATTGGAAGGTGAAGTGGATGGAGGAGGTTGAACCAATGGAGGTGGCTAATCATCAAATTTCTCTTTCGAAGGTGAATAATCTTTGGCTTGAGTAGCGACGAAAACTCCGTTCTTCTTGGAGTCACCAGTACACATAAGTACATAAGATGTGGTAGAGGGAGAAGGTTAGTCATGAATGACCAATTGGGCCTATTTCTGAGAAGGAAAATATTGTGACAAAACAATGGGTGTAGGAGGTGTCTTGGTCCCTTGCAGGAACTTAGTAACCTGAGCACGTTGTGGACAATCTTTCGTATAATGATCATCACCACAGATAAGACAATGATAACGAGGTTTGTTATTTTATTTGTCATCATCAGGATGATTCTTGGGTTTATTGGATTGTTGATTATTATTTTTTTCCTCTTTATTCTTTCCCTTCCATTTCTTTTTATTTTTATTTTTACCGGTAGGTGTAGATTGAACCAAATTAACTTCAGAAGTTTTACCGGGATAAGGAGTTGGATGAGGATTATTTTTTACATTAGAAGTATTATACCTGGGATTGGTATGATTATCTTGTTTATACTGAGTCTAAAAATGGAAAGTTCCAATCACGCCATCAACAACATGAGAAGATACTAGAGGTGTTGAGGTTTGATTTGTAGATGGGTGAGGAGCATTAGGGATCAAGTCATATAGTGTGCTCATTTGTGAATAAACAAGATCCGAGTATTGAGAACGACTAATCGCCCACCCTTCAATGATGATACAACCCATGGAAACATCACGAGATATAGGGCCAATGAGTGAATTGTTAAATCACTCGGCCAATAGTTGATAAGGAAGGGGAACTTTGATTAAGCGTCTTCTCCTCCTCGACTCATGAATATGATCAAAAATATGAGTGAACGAAGTTTGTTTAAATGAACTCAAAATTTTAGCTCTTGTCTCATATCAGATTGGTAGTTGTTAATGCATTAAGAAATCCATAGCTAAGGTATTTAAGTCATTGAATAATCCTCATGGCAATTAAATATACCATTTGGTTTCCTAACCCGTCAGAGTTTGTTGGAAGAGAAGTAATCTAATGGAGTCATCCATCAAAGAGTTGGATGAACACCATAGATGGAAAGCCATGACATGATTATTTGGGTCTTCCTCTGATTGGTCATCAAACTTAGGAATGTTTGATGGTAACTTGGCATGTATGACCAACCAATAAGGAGAATGCAAGATAGGATCATTCAAAATCCTAGACAAACTTGGTAAATACAAAATAGCAAGAAACGACAATTGTTTGTTCACTTGAGGAAACTGGTAATTCTGAGGAGGTAGTCCCATAGGTATACCAGTAGGACTATAAGCAGTCTATAGATAGTTACAGGGTCCTGTCAAATTCAGTGGTGGAGGGTTTTGAGTCAAATATCCAACTTGAGTTGGTTGATTGGGTAAGCTTCCTTGGGAAGGAGTGTTGGCCCTCGACCAAGTTTTGAGGAAACCTTGGTCAGATTTGGAACACTTTTGGACTTTGATAGGATGGTAAAAGATGGAGCACCTAGGCGAAGATGATATCGTGGATCTCACTGATTTTGCGGGATTTGTAAGGGGCTATTTATGGTTTTTGTAATAGGTTATGGGATGTCGGCCCATGGGGTTTACCCATGATTAGGACTTATTGTAAGGAATTGTAAAAGTATAAATAAGTAAGAATGTAAGGTAGAAGAAGAGATAAGAAGTGGCTAAGTGCAAGTAGTTTTGAGTTTCTGTGTGCAACAGAAGGTGTATGTGTTAAGGCTCTGTGCTCGATAGAGGAGTTGGATTGGTGCCTTGACCTAGTTTGGAAGGAGGATCTGGTGCTCAGTGCATAGATCTCCTGTGTTATGTGAAACTTGATTATCTGGCTTACTGCACAGAAGTTGTTGAATGTAAGATTCATAAGAATAATAAAGAAGATGAAGAAATTGGTGGACGTAGACCCACACCAGGGTGAACCAAGTATATCTTGCATCTTTGGTATGCTTGATGTTGTGTTATTCTTGTTACTTATCTTCTTAGTTCTTTGGTTATTATGTATGATGGATAGATTTGTTATTTCTTAGTGTTTTATTTGTGTGAAGGATGAATGGATGCTAGATATAACTTATAATGCTAATTTCTCTAGGTATAGTATCAGCTGTTACTGTGTCGATCTATCCTTAGGTATATTCTGCGGTGTTAATAAGATAAATGAACTAATGCATGTTGTTCCTAAGTGTTAAAATAGTACTCTGTGAAGTGTTATTATCATAGATCTATGTCACATCTCGGTTACAGACACCTGTGTCCTGTAACCCCCCTGCTTCTACCCCGAGTGAGACTTCACCTACTCTGCAGGTGTTGTCGAAAGGGATGGTAGTTAGGGTTTTATTGGTGCGTTGTTGAGCGTTGAACCCTAGGTCTACCCCTGTGCCAACAAATGGTTCTATTGTTGGGACCTGAAACTATGATTGTTGGGAACTGAAGAAAAGAAAAGAGAATATCTATGCATAGATCTGTTGCTGAAGTGTGTGTTGAATCATGTTGTCATTGATGCCAATGGTTTGATTGATTGATGTCAAGTGATTAATTGATGTCAAAGGATTGATTGACTGATGATTTATGTAATATAATATGTATTGTCCTTGATGAGAATGCATAGATGAAGATGGATCAATGATTTGTCATTAATACATGATGAAGATGGATCGATGTGGTTCCATTGGTATATGATGGATTGTTGGAAAAATGTATAGATGACTCATTATTGTCTTATCATGATTGATAAGGTGTACAAACAGATGAACTCCAAAGTGGTCCCCTTATGGTGAAAGCCCTCATGGGAAGATGCTTTATAGATTGAGTTATCCTAGAAGAAAGGTTGGAGGACCCATGCTTGTATGAGGAATAACGAGATAAAGATCAAGGAAATTGTTGGCGAAACTATCCTAGATGGATAGTGCTTGTCATGCCATTTCTGGTGGTATGTGGAATGTCACATAACTCCTCCTGGTTTGAGAGTTATGGCCTTACGAAGATGAAGGACCCTCACATGAAGGCT
>ML777648.1:2134952-2173546 GCA_009831015.1 Picea engelmannii
TTGTGGATCAATGGAGAGCTTCTTGTGGGAATATATTTTGGAGTATTGATGGAGAGCTTCTTGTGAGAGCTTCTTGAGAATTTTTGGTGTGGAACACTTGAGTATATTGAATATCTATAGGTGAATGAGGTAACCAAGGATATATAAGCATAAATGCTAAGGAAAGTGAAGAAAAGAAGGCCGAAACGCAAGGAAGGATAAATTCTTTTGATGGTGCTTTCTAAGGTATGTTATTTACAGGTCATCTCACCAGTTTCGCTATAACGTTTTTTCTATAATGATTCAGATCTTGAAATTTCTATGCAAGTGAGAAAACATAGCCAAGTATCCATGGTTAAAAATTCAGCTTGTGGGTCATTGTAGTTTGAGAGTTACACTCTGTGGAAAATAGGGTTTGTGGCTAGTCATGAAACTAGTCAAAATCAGGTGTTTCGGGTAAAAACGTCATAACTTCTTCATAACAGATCCAAATTCAGTGAGACCAATTGTGTTGGTTAGATTACAGTATGTAGTATTCTATGTAACAGATTTAGATATATTCATCAAATATTTTGTGCAGGGAACGCTCTACAAGGTCGCTCTCTAGAATAAGCCAAAATTCAGCAAGGTATGCCATTTTTGCTATAACTCCTTTTCTGAGAGGTTCCAAGTAGTGCCACTTGGAAGAATTGCATAAAACAAAATAAAGAAAATTGTGTATCAGTTTCAGATCTGTATTCAGTACAGGTACAAAGTTATGATTATTTCAAGTTAGGGTTGTTGACTAATCCAAAACTAGTCATGGTTGAGACAAGCAGTTGATAAGTTCGAACATACATGAGGTGTATAGTTGATGATGTTGGTACATATTGATGAGTCATTGTTGATGAGTAGTTGACACATGATTGGTATATACTTGATACATGGTTGGATGCACTTGTTTATGGTACAGGTTGATTACAGGTTGTTTGGCACAGGTTGGTGCATGGTTGATGCTCTTGTTTATGGTACAGATTGATATCTGTTGAGGATTGTTGCCTCATCTCATTTGGTGTTGAGAATGTAAGCTGAGTCTTGCATATAGAGCTGGTGCTCTTGTAGAGTTGTGCTCTATTCAGTTGTTGCTGATAAACCCCAAGGATTATAGTTCGTAATAAAAAGAAAATTGTACATACATCTTGTGTTCTTTGTGTTCATTGTGGTGATGAATTGTTGATGATAAATTGCTAATATATGTTGCTGATATGTGCTCACATCTAACTGGTTATAAATGAAAACAATGTGTAATGAATAAATGTTGAATGCTAATTGATGAGTTTTTGTGCAAGAGGGAAGTTTTGGGAAAAAGAGCCCCACACTCATTCACCGCCCCTCTAAGTCTAGTAGGTGTGTCCAATAGTGTGCAGTACTCCACTTGACTCCCAAAGATCTGTGCTAAGAAAGAAATCCGATCTGAAGAAAAAAGGTAAGCTTTGTGACTTGACAAGAGAAAGATAAGTGAAATTTTTTGTTTTGAAAGCATGAATTTAAGTATATTTAATAGATTATGTCTTAGTCTGAAGGCTAGGGCGTAGTTGGAAGAAAGGGTTGTTTTTAATGGAAATGAAGAAAGATATGCTATTCCTATGCATAGAAAGAGTTTTTGGACTAATGAGTGGATGCAGGAACCCATAATTGTTTTTTGCAGATTGCATGTCCAACATTATGATCCTAGTGCATAGTACATAAGAGGTTGGGGAACGTTTGAAAGAAAAAGAGGATTAACTTTGTGTTATAACTGTAGAAGACCGGGACATCTTACTAAGGAATTCCCTGACGCAGGTCCTATTTATCTTTGTTGTAAGATTGTTGGTCATGAGGTTGAGGATTGTCCAAGGATGATTGCTAAAGTTGAACTAATGAACATCAGATAAGAAAACTATGAAGAATGTCAAGAGACTAAGAGCATGCTATAAAGTCATAAAGAGAAAGAATCAGAGAAAGCTCATACTATGTTATTACAGTTGAAAGAAATGATGGATGTTTACAAAGATGTCAGTTTACCAGAGATCCTGAAAGTAAAACAATGCATAAATGCAAGAATAGAAGAATTCAAGATAGATTGTGTCTTGGATGAGGAAACACAAGTGAATATTATGATAGAAGAAACTTGGGAAATTTTGGGAAAGCCTATTGTGGTACCTTCATTGGGAAGGATAGGCTTGTTCAAGGGTAAGATGATAAACTTATATGGAAGAGTTACTAATGTACCTATTATTGTTCATGGAACATCGAATGAAGAAAAAATTGAAGTCATTAAGTTTGTTGGGGACAATGCCCCTTTCCCACTTTTGTTAGGTAAGACTTGGATTGAGAAGGATCAGATCAGAAGGAAAGTAGAGGAAGAAGTTACAGAAAATAAAAATCAAGAACTAAGGGATTTCATAGCTATAAAAATAGATCGACTAATAGAAGAACGAGAGGATACGTTGAAGCAACAGAACAAAGTAAAAACACAGGAAGGACAAAAGGAAAGAGAATTAGCTATCAAGGTTGAAAGAATGAAAGAAGTCTTGAAGAACCTATCTATGCATGAAAGAAGTATATCCATCCAGGAAGTATTAAGAGAAGGGATATTAACTTCAAACTCTTTGAGGGCACCTTAGCAGTGTGAAGCCACTGCGCTAGGAGAAGATAAGAATAAGAATGGAAAGAGGATTCCAGAAATAGTTACAGAGACTCATATCACTGGGAAGAAGGAAAAAAATCTCAATAAAAAGAAAGCTAAGTTGGAAAATCTACAGGAAGCTACAGAGACCAAACGAAAGACTTCGCAAAATGGAACCTTGCAGGATACAAATTCGCATGATTTGAACCTCTCTAGAACAACAGGACCATGCAGAATGGGAATTCTCCTTGGCAAAGCTATATGACCATTGGAGGCACTCCGACCGTTAGAAGGACAGTCTGGAACAGTTGGAAAATGCATTTATGGACTGATGGACCAATCGATACCCCACTTATTTTTAACTTGTCGATCATCGTGCCAGGACCACTTTTTTCCACCCATGATTAACTGAGATGACAGAGCATTTTCTAAGTGCTGAGATATGTTATTTGAAGCTAGACCTCGCCACTAATTTTTCTACCCCACCTGTCCATTCGTCTACCCCAACCTGTCTATTTAAAAGTGAGAATGTCGGGAAAACCTACTGAATTAGAGAAGTCTGTTGAGGAGATATTCAAGAATATAATGGTCAATTTTTTTTTATCTGAACGTGTCCATGCATCATCGAATAGGGGAAAAGAGGCTTCCCCTTCGACGTCATTTTGGTTGAGTTAACCCTGCGACTTAGCAGTGAAGTAAGAATCGTGGTGATATGGCTAATGCGAAGCAGATCCTATCCATCCTACCATAGTATATCCCACCTTTCGTCAGGGTCGTTAGCCACGACAGCATCCCACAATATTATAAGTACACCCTGATCACCGCGTACATTTCGAAAGTTTACGTGTAGTTAGAATCCAGTTAGGACAAATCCCACTACTGAAGGAAAACGATTTCAATCTAGGCGACCAGAAGAACTATGTTATGCTAGCGCCCCATCGCTACTTGATGAAGTCAACTGGGAATAAGACTTGCCTCATCTCGCAACCATGGATTAAGGGACTGATGTAGTCCACTATGTTGAATGTGATGAAGATTCCCCATTTTGGTCATCACCAGGAGGTTAACGCTTCCGTTAAACTCCTCTTGTTGTGCTATCATGGAAGATACTTGTGGCTCGACTAAACAATTACTGTGGATCCGATGTTGATCCACCAGATTACAGGCTTAGGCA
The DNA here is from genome assembly GCA_009831015.1 of Picea engelmannii. Taxonomy (NCBI): domain Eukaryota; kingdom Viridiplantae; phylum Streptophyta; class Pinopsida; order Pinales; family Pinaceae; genus Picea; species Picea engelmannii. The sequence goes on from ML777648.1 coordinate 2,138,753, forward strand.
TGAAGGGACCTAACCCTCAATATTTTTATCCAGGGAAGGCCTGAAACCGCTCCCTGGGACAACATATCAAGGAAGCTTATGGCGAAGTCCAAAAAGGAAAGTGAGGTTACAAGGTAGCTTCTATACAAGATGGCGCAGTGTGCCTCACTTTCCAAATCATAGATGGCAAGATCGTAATAAAGAAACGCCCCACACAGGTCATCGGGTTCATGGTGGACCTCGCAAGAAAATGTGTGGAGTGCATGCAGATGAACTGGGTGAGTTACCTCATCAATGAACTAGAGAATGATTTCCGCGAAGCCCGGGATTTGGGATATGAATTCCACTTCAGTTGGTTGATCGTTTTCATCACATTTTTTTCTTGAAAAATACTTGAAGGAGCCACCCTCTCGGAGATCGAACCATCGGAGCCATTGGACACTATGTTTTCAACCTTTTGGTACACCAATGACATGACGAAGCAATGGAAGTCCAATGCTATGTTCCATGCATATTATAAAAAATTTAAGGTTGCCATCGAGTCATTTCCGCGCATGACACCGCACACATTGCACCATTATAGACCTGTTAGCACTCCAGGAAACTCTCTTAGGTTGTAAGTCAGAGATTCCTGGTAACTTAATCTTTTGTTAACTGTTTTCTCAATAAAAAGTGTGGGTTTGGATCAAGTCGGAGGGATGAATCATTTCTACTCAAAACATGCATGAACACATTTATATGGACACGGATTTCAACCACAAATGTTTAGAGAGTATACAAATAAAGGGATGTATGGAGAAATAACTATTATATCAGCAGAATCACATATAAAGCATATATGAATGGCCAATTACAATAATCACCGGAATACTTGCAAAGTTTAACTTATGAATGCAATGATAAGATGACAGTTATCAAGCATAAACAAGCATAACATCATGAATATAATATCCAGGTGCAAGTACAAAATAGATAAGAAGATGAAATCTGAACAAGTTATGGCAAAAGAAGATTGTATTACTTCATATGAAAATGACAAGTTGGAGTACATAACATGAAAAAGTCTCCAAAGTCGAATCTCTAGTTCCTATTCTACCTTTAGCTTTATAGCTTTACAATGCAGTTTTGAGATCCTGAAAGTATGGATCAAATATGCTAAAGATAGAAAGTCAAAATTTAGTTTGCAAAAGATATGGAATGATCCCCGAAAATGAGGTCAATCCCATATTTCATGGTATTCATCTCTTGTTGAGTAATGGTGCAGTGCAGGATAGCCTTCCAAGGCTGAGTGATGACTCCTCCAAGAGACACAAATTCGAATTTGTTGATGTGAGTAAGCATCCTGATTTTCTGCCTTTGTCAAAGGTACCAAAAATGTTTGAAACAACTCTTCTTTCCATTATCCATAAAAAATAGTTATTAGATCTGACTTGACAATTCATCAAATGTCCATTCGAAGAGGTTTCAAACCATTCCAATTCAAAAAACTTCGATCTATGCAAAAGCTCAATCATTCTGGCAGTGATAGGATTTCAATGGTTAACCTAGAAGGCTCCTAAGTGGATTATCTACCGAAAGATCTGTTTTCAGTGGTTAATGAACAGTCGTCCTGTTCGCCTAAACCACCGAAACTTCAGCTTTGAGAAAATTTCAAAATTTGCAAAAATGATTACCTTGATTCCTTGCTTGATGGTCAAGGTCTTTTGGACGATGCAACCCTTGTTCATGCAGATATGCGAACTTCAAATGGCTGTGTGGAAGGCTCTAGTGTGTCTACCATGGTTTTAGATAAGTAAGCTAGAGTCTCCAAACCAGTTTTCTCCTGTGTTGGTGATTGAGACTCTTTTAATTTCAACTTCAAAATTCTAAGCTGTCTGTACAGCTTCATGTTCTCCCTGATCAATACCCTATTCCTGTCTTTGATCTTTTCATGCTTCTCTTTCGGGGTTTGGGTTATTTTAGAAAGCTCTACATTTCTTTCAGTCAAGTCTGTATTAGCTTTTTTAATAACGCTTTCCAAGACTTCCATTTCGTAGACTTGTTGCAGGAGTTTATTGATTTTTCGTGTCCTAGATTCTTTAGGATTACTTGAAGAGGCTTTTTCCACTAGTGGACTGTGTGCCTCTGGAGGAGTTGGTGAAGGTAAATTGAGACAATCACCTACAAATTATATAGCCTGTACATTACCCTATGTCTCTGCTAACTCTTATTCTGGCTCTGAATCACTATAGGGTAGGTTTAAAGGATTACTTCCTGTAGCCTGTAGCAGGATCCTTGGACTGCTCACCCTCAAATTGTAACCTTCTTTTGATTCCTTTATTTTCAACAGAGGATGATTCTATCAGATCTCTTGGTGGTGAGATACCCTTCTATTTTTGATGACTTCTTTTAGGATTAATAGTCTTCTTAGTGGCATCCTTTTTACCCTTCTCCTGTTGTTGCCAATCGGTCTGGAATTCATTCTAGAAGAGGAAATAGTTCCAATATACCTGCCTTTTCTTCAATGACTCTTTGACAATAAGAGTAATGAGTCCTTGATGAGACAATCTGCTTGCCACCTTAGTGGGCTTGGCCTTGACCTGTTTAGACATTTTCGTGAGGGCTTTGTGCAAGTAAAATGGTAAATTGATGGGAGATCTTCCTGTGAAATGATTTAGAAGCTTGAAGTGGTAGAACATGACTCTGTTGTATCTACCTTCATAGGTGATATAAAAAAAGATAGCCTTCAAGAGAGATTGCCATTTAGGTTCTAGATAAGACATTGGTATTTCTTTTTTCCATGTAAGATCTTTATGCAGAGGCTGTAGGTAGGATCTAAACTCAATGTTTGAAGGAACCGTTGATTTGAACCAACAATAACCTATTCTGGGAAGACCTATGAACTCAGCTATGGCTGCCTCATCAACCAAAAACTGTTCCTTTCCCACTGTTGTTGTTCTCCCATCATACGAGCTGGAAAAAGTCTCAGACACCTGTTGATGAAAATCTGCTAGTTTTTCACAATAGGTATACACTCTAGTCTGTTTTAAGAACTCAACCACCTCAGGGTGTGCCTCAAGGTACCAAACCCCATTTACTTTAGCCCTCAAAACTGGCCTTGCTTTCGGCATTGGTAATTGCTAACTGTACCTGTGATTAAGGAAAACTGGGTGTCAGGGAGACAAAGACTCTAGGATTTAGGATGACGAAGAGTATGACTCATGGAAGAGAAAATGGGACAGGGTGACACAGAATTCGGATCACCAAGCTCAAACACTAACCGAGTTTAGGCAACAAACTGACTGAGAGCATGCCGAAAATTTTGAGTTTCGGTGGGATATTCATTCAAACTGAAACAAGAGGGGTTTTGAACTTGCCTGATGAATCAACCTAACTTAATTGGCTTGAGAGAGATTTGTTGGACTCTAACTGTGCTCGATGATCACCATGGGAAATGAGATTATGATCTCTAGAGATGCATTTGTTTGATGAAATGAAAGACTGACGATTATCCCAATAACTCTTGAATTCAAATTCATAGTGAATGAAGATTAAATGAGAGATTTAACGAGGTCATGATGGATTGTGTACTCATGACTGGAAATGGTGAGAGGCTACGTGACAACATGCATGAATTTATGTATCATCGTCGTGTCTTAATTTTGAAAAGACAGATGCAGTTGAAAGGATGACAGGATCTCAATTTTATGGATAGATATAACCAGAACGTGCATACCTTGCCACCTTGCATGAGCTTTCAGCAGTTACATTTCCATCATTTCGCCAATTGACACCTGGCTCGTGCGAAAGCACGTGCTTTTCATTTTTCTTGTTGAAAGGTTTTCGGTAGTTAACCGCACTTTTGATTTTCCCTCTTAACTACTGGGAACAAAAGATTTCGGTGGTTAATGAGCACGTTTCAGGCTCGCCTAAACCACCAAAACCTGATATTCTGACTTTTTCTTGACCAAACCAAATAAAAAATTCTTTCTGAGCTTATTTGTAGAAAATAGACTCTCTAACCTACCTACACAAATATAGAAATAAATTTTGGACCACAACCTATCACCTCAAAAGAATAATTTCCTTCAATTTATTTGAGGAGATAACACTATCTCCTATTGGGGATGAACACCTCCCTATGAGGTTTCAAGAACCATAGAACCAATGCCTTTCCTGAAAAGAAAACTAAAAACTATCTGCTAGTGTTTCCATTGGGCATGGAGTTATTCTGTAAAAATAAAGACTGAAACTAAAATTACAGTGTCTATGCTTCACAGCCTTAGACAAAATAGAGTTTCAAAAATCGCCCGTTTACCAGGCCACTGAACATTTCTTCACCTCCTAGATTCTACAGAATGAATGTGTTGTTATTCTATACTTGGGTTATCATGAAAGGACCGGTCCACAAAGAATCGAACTTGTTATGCTTGCCTTTATCCTGTCTAAGAACATCCCATTTTAGAACCGAGTCACCAACCTGAAAATTATCCACCTTTGCCTTTCTGTCAAAAGTATCTTTGATATTTATTTGATGAGCCTCTGATCTGTCCACTAACTGTTCACGGGCCTACTGCAGTTCCACCAAATCAAGCATTCTTCTTACCATATCATTTGACTCAGTTTGTTCTTCCTAAAAGAATCTAGCCACTGGTAAAATTAACTGAACAGGAAAAATGACATCAGTCCCATAGACCAATTTGAATGGAGAGGTTCCTATGGACTTTTTGATAGTTACTTTGTCTGCCCACAGAGCGAATTTCAGTTTAGAATCACAATTCTTTTTGTTTTCCTCTAATAGTTTTCTGACGATTTTGATTAAGCTCTTATTGGATGATTCGGCCAGGCCATTACCTTGAGGGTAGTAGGGGGTCGAATGTACCAACTGGATGCCCATTGATTCACACATGTCTACCAATGCCTCTGCTTTGAACGTTGTTGCATTATTTTTTACCAGCCTTTTGGGACAACTGGATTTGCTCAAGATATTTTCATAAAGAAACTTCATGAAAACTTGGTGAGTGGCATTCTGGGTGGGAATTGCCTCTATCCATTTTGTAAAATAATCTGTGGCTACTAAGATCCACTTATGTTGACCACTAGAAGAAGGATTTATCTCACCTATAAAATCTAAAACCCACTGCTAAAAAGGGCCATTCACCACTATAGGTCTCAGGGGTAAAGATTTTAGCTGCTATTTTCCCGTAAATCTTTGACATTTGTCACAAGATTTGACGAAGGCACACACATCTGAGAAAAGGAAAGGCCAATAGTATCCAATCCTCATAATTTTATGAACAGTGGTATTCCAGTGATGATGACCTCCACAAACACTTGAATGAAACTGATGTGTAACTTCCACTGACTCTTCTTTGTCTAAACATCTGAGAAGCAAACCAGCAGGGTCTTTCCAATATAACAGATTATTGTAAATGCAGAATTTGATGGCTCTGAGCTTAAGGGCTTGGGCTTGAGTCATATTGGGTTTAGGAGGAACTTCTAGCTTTTGCAAAAAATGTATAATACCTGAGTACCATTCACAAGAAGACAAGTGCTCTGCCACTTGTTGATTGCTATGTTGTCCATTTGCTGCCAGCTCTGTCTACAAATTCACTGAATTTTCTCCTATGAAATTTATGTCCAACAGCTCATGATTTTCCTCCGTTAAAATCTTAGTAAGACCCTGGCCTTTTACCAATTTTGTGGGCTTTACTTCAATGTTGAACTCAATCAACTTTGCAATCCATTTAGCTCTCTTCCCATCAATATCAGGCTGAGTCAAAACATCTTTCATGGAGGGTGAAGGAACATATGCAATGACTTTTGAGTGGAGGATATAAATTCTGAAGGCTTTTAAAGATTTTATGAGAGCATAGGCTTGCTTTTCAATAGGATCATACCTTAGTTCAGCATATCTAAGTGTTTTGATGAAGAAAGCGACTGGGTGATCCAAATTGTCATCATCTTTCTGTAGCAGGATTGTTGCCACTGTGTCGTAAGAAGCAAAGGAAAAAATGTAGAAAATCTTACTGTAAACCAGACTGATCAGATTTGGGGATTCCATGATAGCCTATTTGACATCTTGAAATGAATTCCTTGCATTTTATGTCAATTTTATCTCAGACCCCTTTTTCAGCATACATGTTATGTGTTTTACTAACTCGGAAAAATTTGGCACAAATCTTCTAACAAAATTGATCTTACAAAGCAGCGATTGAATATCCTTTTTTGACCTTGGCAAGGACAGCCTCTGAATTGCTTCCACCTGAGCTGGATCAATATTTACACCTTCTGCTGAAACAATTTGTCCTAAGATCTTACTTTTCCTGAGAGAAAACTGGGACTTTTTGGGATTCAATGAGATTCTGAACTGCCTGCATTTCAAGAACACTCTTTTTAAATGCTTTAGATGCTCCTCATGAGTGCTAGAATAAATTGTGATGTCATCAAGATATATCAGGACAAACTTGTCCTTCTCACCCATGAAAGCTATGTCCATGGCCCTTTGAAACGTGGCCCCGACATTCATTAATCTGAATGGCATCTTGGCGTACATAAAGGTACCCCAAGGAGTAGTAAATGCAGTCTTCTCTTGGTCATCAGGATTGACAGAAATGTGGTTATAGCTAGAAAAACCATCTAGGAAAGACATGACAATAGCCCCTGAAATCCTTTGCAGCAAATGTTCCATTTTAGGTAGGGGATAGTTGTCTTTCTTAGAGAATTTGTTTAGGTTTCTAAAGTCCACACATAACCCGACCTCACCATTTTTCTTTCTCACTATTACTAGATTTGCAATCCATTTGGGTATCTCAAAGGGATTATGATCTTGGCATCGAGAAGCTTTTTGATTTCTCTTTCAATCATAGGCAAAAGAAGAGGACTGATAGGTCTGAGCTTTTGTTTGAAAGGGATGGTGTCTTTCTCAAGAGGGATATTGTGTTGAATAATATCAGGGTCATAAGTCTTTAGATCACTATATTTCTAAGAAAAAACATCAGAAAATTCTTTCAAAACGCTGCAATATTCAGACTTCTGATCAACAGTCAATTCAGAGGATAGATTTATGAATTTAGGTTGGCTTTCGCCCCGTATGTTGTGCTCATGAACATCAAGATCTTTCTCCTTTTTGTTTGGCTTGTAGGGAACATCATTATGATCAGAAAGCTTTTCGAGAGGTACCAAACCTCGAGGTATATAATTGTTAGGTAGCAGAACAATAGCATGCTGACCCAATTTTTGTTTTAGCTTAGGCTTCCGAGATTCCTCTACATTTAGATTCTGCTGGTCAACATGCATATCAGAAAATTCATCTACCACTTGAAGAAATTTGTTAAGTTCATCATCATCCTAAAAAACTTTCTAGTATTTAATATTGTTAGGCAAAGATGGTCTATATTTGACTTGGATTTCATAACTGAGCCTGGGGGGCATGGGAAGAATAAACATGCTGGCTGAAACAACAAGGGAATCGACAAGATGATTCATATCCCTGGGTATATAAGAAATCTCAAAAATGGAAAAAGAATCTCTTACTTTCCATACCTCATCCTTGTAGGCTTTCAATCTGACATACTTTGCTTGGAAGGTATTGTTTACCTGTTGTATGATGATATCCGCATCTCCGAATACCTTTAAACCTTTTATCCCCATCTGCTTAGCTGAATTTAATCCCAACAGCAAGGCCTCATACTTTTCTATGTTGTTAGTAGTTCTGAAATCAAGCTTAAAAGACAAATGTATAGTCTCCTTTGAAGGAGAAATCAAAACTACCCCTGCACCTGTTGAATCTTTGGTACTGGCCCCATCAAAATACATGGTCCAAACTGAAATGTTCTTATCATCAGTTTGTTGTTTGGTAGGCTTCACAAGCTTCATAGGAGTTGATTGAGAATCATCTATTTGAAGAATGCATGAGCCAAAATATGTATCCACAACATAAATAGGATGATTTACATAATTTTTTGCATCGCTGATGATGTAGGCATGTTGATTCTCTCTGTAAAGTCTGTTTAGCTCTCCTCCAAACACCTTAATCGTAGCATATGAAAGATCGATCTGCAAGGTACCTCCTAACCTTTTGCTCCATGGATGAGACAAGAGGAGCCCGAATTTAGGTGGGATATCAACAACCACCACATCCATTACCATGCTTCTCATTGGCAATTGGGCAAGGTTTATAACAAGGTCTTTTATGAGGCCAAGGCATCTGAGTTTCCTAGATTCAAAAGAGAAGAGATCATGATATGGTTTGGTGACCTCAAGCCCAAGCTCATCCATCACTACTTTGGGCATAAGATTATGTGACACTCCTGAATCAAGCAAGCAGTTGTGGAGGATCTTATAATGGACATTTAGGGATATATAGAATGGCGGACAAGAATCATCTCCATCTTCTATCATAGGCCCTATAGTTACTGTTGGCTTGTCATCTTGTAGGTTAACAAAATCAACAGATGAAGAGGTCTTTGGCTCAAGGGACTTCAGGATGGCTGACTTAAAAATATTGTTCTTCATGAGTTCGATTAATGGCATAGGTATCTTTACTTTCTGAATTTCTGATTCGAAATTAAAAGAGAAAGATGATTTATCTGAAGCTTTTACCTCATTGGAAGGAGCTTTGAGAATGACTTGCTCCTTGGCTAGGGGCTGTGTTTTCTTCTGCTACTATTTTGGAGGAGAGGAGGTCTATTTTACAGGAGCAGCAGGTTGCTTGGCAACAACTTCTTTATTCTTCACAGGAGCAGCGAGCAATGGTTTCGGGACAGCATTTTTGGATCTTAAATTATAATCTTTCTGATCATCCGTTAGGTAGACATATTCTTCAATAATTGCCTCATGAATTTGCTAGTCCATCAGGGCTTCTTCATAATCTACTTGTGTCAAAAAGGAGGAATCATTTTCGTCACCAAAACAATTTATTTCATCTGCTTCTTCGAGTTCATCATGAGATGGTTGTTCTTCTTCTTCTAACATTGCATTTTGAAAAGGTGGTCTGATTCTCTGATCATCAGCTGCATTCATGGCTCTCTGAAGGATCTGGACTTGTGGATTGTTCCTTCTGTAAGGGAAAGCATTCGTATTTCTCAGGGCAAAAGCATTTGGCTCTTTTGTGCTTGCTAGTTGTTGATTCTGGATCTTCAATTTTGACATTTCAGATGTCAAGTTGTCCAACATCTTTGCCATCTTTTCCATTTTACTATTAGAAGAAGAAGAGGGATCAACAACAGACTTCTTTCTCTCAACTTTTCCTTTGAGCTTCTGAGATGCTGTAATGTTTGATTCAACCTCGAGGGTGGCATCTTGCATTAAATAAAGTGTGGTTGATCTTCTTTCTCTGAGGATTAGACAAAAATCTGGATCGAAGGCAGCATAGAATGTGATCTTTACCGATGCATCACTTGGTTTGATCTCTGCAGGGATCTTTCCAAACATTCTATTAAACCTTTTGATGAATTCTGAGACTGACTCTCCATCTTCTCTCCTTAAATTTCCAAAATCAGAAATGTAATATAGCAGATCTCTTCTTTCTCCTCAGTGTTTTAAGAATACCTCATCTAATTGTTCAATACATGTGACTGAATTTGCTGGTATCTCTTTGAACCATTTCTAGGCTTGTCCATCCAAACTCTGAACAAAAACTATGGTCCACACATCTTCTTCTAAAATGTTAATATTTTCAGCATAAGCATAAAAAGCTTTGATATGTTCTGCAGCAGTATAATCCCCTGCTCCGGTAAACTTTGGCATATATTTCTAATAATCTCTAGTTGGCATAGCAGATAAAGGATTGGGAAATACAAGTGGGGCATACCTATTTTCCCAAATCTATTCCATCTTGGTTAAAGGGGTATCCATGGCAGTCTTGGGTGTTGATACAGAAGAAGAATTTGTAGGATATGAAGGTGGAGATGGGATGATTGAGTTAAAATAAAATGGCTGTCTCACTTCACTTTGAACAGAATTTTCAGGAATGGGTGAAAAATAAGAGGCCTTATAAAACTGACCAAGCAACAAGGCTAAACTTTCTTCTCCCTTAGAGGACAAATCATGTAAAATATCTTCAAGAACAGGCAAATTAGTATGAGTGTATAAAACACCTTCTGTAAGTTTGGTGGGTGAGGAATTCAAAGAAGATGAAGAAGAGGTTTCCTTTTGCTGAGAGGAACCTGTAATTATCTCTTTAAGATGGGATGAAATATCATGCTCAAGAATAGAGTCAATAACATTAGAAGAAAGTGAAGGTTCCTCTACCTTCAATATTTCAGATAAACTTTCAATTTCCTGAGAACTATGAGTTTCAGCAGCAGGGGATTCAACTAGAGGCCTTTTATATATGAAAGAAGAAGTGTCGGTTTGAATACATGAATTTAATGTCTTTGCATATTCGGAAGCCTGTCTTTGTAAAGGTTTTCCCTTACCGATGATATTCTCAGGGTCAAGAACTGGTGTTGTCAGTGGGCCTTCTTGGTTAGCCCTGGTGTGAGCTCTTTTTGGAGCCACTTCGTTTCAATGGAGTCGCCAGATAGATAATTACAACCCAAATGATATCCAGACTTTGTCTATCATCAAAGATGGCTCTATGTCATCTCCCAAGGAAGCTGAGCTTCAATCTCCTCTCCCCGGAAACGACGCCAAATTGTTAGCACTCCAGGAAACTCTCTTAGGCTATAAGTCAGAGATTCCTGGTAACTTAATCTTTTGTTAACTGTTTTCTCAATAAAAAGTGTGGGTTTGGATCAAGTCAGAGGACTGAATCATTTCTCACTCAAAACATGCATGAACACATTTATATGGACAAGGATTTCAACCACAAATGTTCAGAGAGTATACAAATAAAGGGATGTATGGAGAAATAACTATTATATCAGTAGAATCACATATAAAGAATATATGAATGACCAATTACAATAATCACCGTAATACTTGCAAAGTTTAAATTATGAATGCAATGATAAGATGACAGTTATTGGGCATAAACAAGCATAACAACATGAATATAATATCCAGGTGCAAGTACATAATAGATAAGAAGATGAAATCTAAACAAGTTATGGCGAACGAAGCTTGTATTACTTCATATGAAAATGAGAAGTTTGAGTACATAACATGAAAACGTCTCCAAAGTTGAACCTCTAGTTCCTATTCTACCTTTATCTTTATAGCTTTACAATGCAGTTTTGAGATCCTGAAAGTATGGATCAAATATGCTAAAGATAGAAAGTCAAAATTTAGTTTGCAAAAGATATGGAATGATCCCCAAAAATGAGGTCAATCCCAGATTTCATGGTCTTCATCTCTTGTTGAGTAATGGTGCAGTGCAGGATAGCCTTCCAAGGCTGAGTGATGACTCCTCCAAGAGATACAAATTCGAATCTGTCGATGTGAGTAAGCATCCCGATTTTCTGCCTTTGTCAAAGGTACCAAAAATGTTTGAAACAACTCTTATTTCCATTATCCATCAAAAATAACTATTGGATTTGACTTGACAATTCATCAAATTTCCATTTGAAGAGGTTTCAAACCATTCCAATTCAAAAAACTTTGATCTGTGCAAAAACTTGATCATTCTGGCAGTGACAGGCTTTCGGTGGTTAACCTAGAAGGCTCCTGAGTGGATTATCTACCAAAAGATCTGTTTTCGGTGGTTAATGAATAGTCGTCCTGTTCACCTAAACCACCGAAACTTCATCTTTGAGAAAATTTCAAAAATTGCAAAAATGATTACCTTGATTCCTTGCTTGATGTTCAAGGTCTTTTGGACGATGCAACCCTTGTTTGTGCAAATCTGCGAACTTCAAATGGCTTTGTGGAAGGCTTTGGTGTGTCTACCATGGTTGTAGCTAAGTTAGCTAGAGTCTCCAAACCGGTTTTCTCCTGTGCTGGTGATTGAGACTCTTTTAATTTAAACCTCAAAATTCTAAGTTGTCTGTATAGCTTCATGTTCTCCCTGATCAATACCATGTTCCTGTATTTGATCTTGTCATGCTTCTCTTTCAGGGTTTGGTTTATTTTAAAAAGCTCTGCATTTCTTCCAGTCAAGTCTGTATTATCTTTTTTAATAGACTTCCATTTCGTAGACTTGTTGCAGGAGTTTATTGATTTTTCATTCCCTAGATGCTTTAGGCTTACTTGAAGAGGATTTTACCACTGGTGGACTGTGTGCCTCTAGAGGAGTTGGTGAAGGTAAATTGGGACAATCACCTACAACTTGTCTAGCCTGTACATTACCCTGTGTCTCTACTAACTCTTGTCCTGGCTCTGAATCACTATAGGGTAGGTTTAAAGGATTACTTCCTGTAGCAGGATCCTTGGACTGCTCACCCTCAAACTGTAACTTTCTTTTGATTCCTTTCTTTGTAACAGAGGATGATTCTATCAGATCTCTTGGTGGTGAGATACCCTTCCGTTTTCTATGACTGCTTTTAGGAGTAATAGTCTTCTTAGTGGCAACCTTTTTACCCTTCTCCTGATGTTGTCAATCGGTCTAGAATTCATTCCAGAAGAGGAAATAGTTCCAATCTACCTACCTTTTCTTCAATGACTCTTTGACAATAAGAGTAATGAGTCCTTGATGAGACAATCTGCTTGCCACCTTAGTGGGCTTAGCCTTGACCTGTTTAGACATTTTCGTGAGGGATTTGTGCAAGTAAAATGGTAAATTGATGGGAGATATTCCTATGAAATTATTTAGAAGCTTGAAGTGGTAGAACATGACTCTATTGTATCTACCTTCATAGGTGATATAAACAAAGATAGCCTTCAAGAGAGATTTCCATTTAGGTTCTAGATAAAACATTGGTATTTCTTTTTTCCATGTAAGATCTTTATGCAGAGGCTGTAGGTAGGATATAAACTCAATGTTTGAAGGTACCATTGATTTGAACCAACAATCACTTGTTTTGGGAAGACCCGTGAACTCATCAATGGCTGCCTCATCAACCACAAACTGTTCCTTTCCCACTGTTGTTGTTCTCCCATCATACGAGGTAGCAAAAGTCTCGAACACCTGTTGATGAAAATCTGCTAGTTTTTCACAATAGTTATACACTCCAGTCTATTTGAATAACTCATCCACCTCAGGGTGCGCCTCAAGGTACCAAACCCCATCTACTTCATCCCTCAGAACTAGCCCTGCTTTCGACATTGGTAATTGTTGACTGTACCTATGATTAAGGAAAACTGGGTGCTAGGGAGACAAAGACTCTAAGATTTAGGATGACAGAGAGTATGGATCATGGAAGAGCAAATGGGACAGGGTGACACAGAATTCAGATCACCAAACTCAAACACTAACCAAGTTTAGGCAACAAACTGACTGAGAGCATGCCAGAAATTTTGCGTTTCGGTGGGATATTCATTCAAACTGAAACAAGAAGGGTTTTGAACTTTCTTGATGAATCGAACTAGCTTAATTGTCTTGAGAGAGATTTGTTGGACTCTAACTGTTCTCAACAATCACCATGGGAAACGAGATTATGATCTCTGGAGACGCGTTTGTTTGATGAAATCACGGACTCACGATTATCCTAATAACTCTCGAATTCAAATTCATAATGAATGAAGATTAAATGAGAGATTTAATGGGGTCATGATGGATTGTGTACTCATGACTGAAAATGATGAGAGGCTACGTGACAACATGCATGAATTTATGTATCATCACCGTGTCTTAATTTTGAAAAGACAGATGCAGTTGAAAGGACGATAGGATCTCAATTTTATGGATAGATATAACCAGAATGTGCATACCTTTCCACCTTGTATGAGCTTTCAGCGGTTACGTTTCCATCATTGTGCCAATTGACACCTGCCTCGTGCGAAAGAACAGGCTTTTCATTTTTCCTGTTGAAAGGTTTTCGGTAGTTAACCGCACTTTTGATTTCCCCTCTTAACTACTAGGAACAAAAGCTTTCGGTGGTTAATGAGCACATTTTAGGCTCTCCTAAACCACCGAAACCTGATATTCTGACTTTTGCTTGACCAAACCAAATAAAAAATTATTTCTGAGCTTATTTGCAGAAAATAGTCTCTCTAACCTACCTACACAAATTTAGAAATAAATTTTGGACCACAACCTATCACCTCAAAAGCATAATTTCCATCAATTTATTTGAGGAGATAACAAGACCAATAGCAAAGGTCCACACAGATCCACATTTTATCTATATCACTTCTCATAGAGATGAGAGCAAGGAAGAACTATAGTCATACTACAAGCTAACAGATGAAGACATCGAGAAGATCACAAAGGAGTGGCCAAAGGACCTCCTTGTACCTATCGCTGATGCATAACTCTCTGAAAATAACACCATAGGAAGCCCCCTATTCACCCAGGTTTAGAATGTCGGACAATCCAGTGGGACGAAGAATAAGAAGAAGCAAGATGAAGTCCAAGATATAGAGACCGATGAGGAGGACAATGCCTCTGAAGAAAATGGATCTGGCTCGCTAGGAGGAGGAGGAGACGAAGAAGATGGACAAGGAGGAGACAAAGCTACACCATCGAAAGATCCCCTTACTAGATCAGTCACACTACAGAAGAGGAAGGTTTCTCCAAAGAAACCCTCAACAAGGAAGAAGACACGTGCTAGTAAGCCCCATTTGGAGGCCACGCTCACAGAGGATGCTATCAGTATGGTCCACTGAGCTATGGAGGACACTTCCAAGGATATCTTCCAGAGATATGGAGCAAAAAAGGAGGATCTATATGGGAGGATTAGAAAGGAATTGAAGGAAGTACAACAAGCTATTCGTTTGGTCCACGCAGTACCCATTGTGCCTTCTTTGTCACTGATTAAAGAATTGGGGGATGAACCAGCCCAATTGAGAAGACTTGCAGATGCAACAGAAGCTTAACTTTAGATAATCCAGGAAGAAAACGAGAAGGCTATAGAAGACTTGAAACAAGAAAAAAATGAAGCCTTAGAGAAATTACGAGTAGCACAATATAGTCTAACTTCCTATGAAAGTGAGAGAGAAGAGTTTCAGGTGATGCTCCAGGAGGAAAAATCCCAGCTATAGAGAGAAAAGGAGCAGTTGCTCACAGAACGAGCCATGGTCAAAGAGGTAGTGAGAAAATCATTTCATTCTATGTCAGGCTTGGCACAGGAGGAATAAGAGTCATTCAAAGATCAAGTGGTGAAGCTCGTTGAGACCATCCAGTAGCTTCAAGAAAGGATTACAAAATTAGAGGCCCAAGCAGTACCGAGCACTCTGCATGAGGTGTGTGACGAGAGAGAGAAGACCTCTAAGAATAAAATTTTAAGGATCATATCCCTCACCTTATAATGAAAACAACTGAATGATAGAAGCGTGCAGACATATAAATGCCTCGTAGAAGATCCAAAGCTAAGGAAACTGGAAGCGCAATTACAGGAGGCACAACAACATGCATTATTAGTACAAGCATAGATGAAGTTGCTCACTGCAGTTGAATGAATGAAACGATATCAGGAACAACGCGCAGTATAGAAACAGATCACTACCCTCCAGGGCAGGTTAATGGAAGTCGTGCAGAAGCTACAACCTGTGCAGGAGGAAGCTTTCCATATTTTCGAAGATATTGATGGATAGGGCTTACAACTAGACGAAGTGGTTGCAACAGTAGAACAACACCTGGAAGGTCCTATTATAGAATGGATGATCCAAGAGCTCGTTGAGGAGGAAGCTCAGGTAAATAAACAAGTCGAGGTAGCTCGAGTTAATCTTGAGGCCTTCGAAGCAACATTTCCCAGACTTGAGTGACTCGGGACGTGTCATAGGTGAGTGTTGGAGGCATGTTGGCCCTCGACCAAGTTATGAGGAAACCTTAGTCATATTTGGACCAATTTTGGACTTTGAAACACTGGTCAAAGATGGAATGCCCAGGCGGAGCTGAGATCGTTGATCTCACTGAGTCTGAGGGCTTTGTAAGGGGTTATTTAGGGTTTTTGAAACGGGTTATGGGATGTAGGCACATGGGATTTACCCATGATTAGGGCTTATTGTAAGGAATTGTAAAAGTATAAATAAGTAAGAATGTAAGTTAGAAGAAGATATAAGAAGTGTCTAAGTGCAAGTATTTTTGAGTTTCTCTATGCAACAGAAGGTGTATGTGTTAAGGCTCTATGCTTTATAAAGGAGTTGGCTCAGTGCCTTGACCTAGTTTGGAAAGAGGATCTGGTGCTTAGTGCACAGATCTCCTGTCCTATGTGAAGCTCGATTCTATGTCTTAGTGCACAGGAGTACATGAATGTAATATTCATAAGAATAATAAAGAAGACGCAACAGTTGGTGGACGTAGCCCCACACTGGGGTGAACCACGTATATCGTATGTATTTGGTGTGATTTGTGTTGTTTTATTCTTTTTACTTATCTTCTTAGTGATTTGGTTATTATGTATGATGGATATATATATGTTATTTCCTAGTGCTTTATTTGTGTGAAGGATGAATGGATGCTAGATCTAACTTATAATGCTAATTTCTCTGGGTATAGTATCAGTTGTTACTATGTCGATCTATCCTTAGGTATATTATGTGATGTTAATAAGATAAATGAACCAATGTGTGTTGTTCCTAAGTGTTAAAAGAGTACTCTGTGAAGTGTTATTATCACAGATCTGTGTCCTAGCTCGGTTACAGACACCTGTGTCTTGTAACCCCCTTTGCTTCTACCTTGGGTGAGACTTCGACTACTCTGCAGGTGTTGCCGAAAGGGACGGTAGTTAGGTTTTTGTTCGTGCGTTGTTGAGAATTGAACCCTGGGTCTTCCCCTATTCCAACACGGAGCATTATACTAAAAACCTTGACCCTAGGTAGGATTCATAGAACTTGTATATGGTTTCCCGAGATTAGGGGGCATAAAAGAATTAACTTGAGGAGGTTTCCCCCCAGGTGGTTGTTGATTGCCTTGGAAAGGAAAATTACAAGGTTGAGACTGTAATCCATGGATATACTACCGATACAATGGGTTATGACCCCCAACTTGGGGTCTCCCCCCAACTTGAGGTTGACCTCCAACAAGAATTTGAAAACCAGAAGCGAAAGAATGACTTGTTCCTCCAATTTGATTGGAGCTACTTGGGCCAGGATGATTAGATCCTCTAGGTGAAGGTGGAGGAGGAATTCTAGGCCCTCTAGAGAGAACCTGGGTAGGTTTAGGAACATAACTACTAGCATCATTATACCCAGGAGGAACAAAAATATTATCCCGTCGGGATGGATTCTAGACAAGATTAGCAATAGACGTATTTAGAGCATGATGCCCAGGTGTAAGTGACGGATTTGGTCTAAGTGGAAGTGGTGTTCCAATAGGATCTTGAGTGATCACTTCACTTTCGGTAGAAACATGCATAGCTTGTGGGACCATGGTAGAGATAGCGAGCTGGAGAGGAAGAATTGTATGAGAACCAACCAACAATTGGTCTGAGATTGTGACAACATTACTGGTCGTGCCAGTAAAATGATCCAAGGGTACTGTATAGGTAGTGGAAGTAACATGCATATGTGATGCCATAGGTTTATTATAGGACCTCTGGCATAGATGAATCATTCCTAGATTTTCAAAAATATCTTGTCCCGAAGAAGTTCTCCAAAGAGAACTAATAGGACCAGAAGAGCTAGGATCAAAATTTCCAACAGTATGAACTGAAGTTATAAACGACTCAGTCTGAAAGAGAATATCGTCTACACCAGAATCTGTTTACAGTCCAATAGGTATTCCACTATAATCTTCAGCAACAACGTCTCCCAATGAATTTATTCGGAGCAAAAGTGGATCTCTTACAACACTCAATAATGGATTTACCGGAAGTATGGATTCCTCCAATGGAGTAGAACTTCCAATATCAGAGGCTACGTCATTATTGACTACTCCTTCAGGAGAACCATCTAGTGAGATAGGAAGAAACAAAGTATATTGTTCCATATCTTCTAGAGGTAACCCTTGCATCCTATGTGAATGGGGAGGGACGATGTTAGCCACACCAAATAAAGAATGAAAGAAAGCTATAGCCAACTAGAGAAAAAAACACCACTCACTAATAAAATTTAGATATCAAACACACAAACAAACCTTCTTATTTCAAAGTCACTAGTTGGTGATGAAATCCAACGTCGCAAAATCAATACAAGAAGGGGTTGGGATAAAGTGGGTTGAAAAGTTACGTTGATGACCTACTTAAAAGACTTACACTTTGGTGCAAGCTCCCAACATAATCATGGGTATACCTTCCAAGGATCTCGAGTGAGTTTGGCCAATGTCAATTACAAGTATCATGAAGACTTTCCCCTCCATAGTCACCTCATGTAAACACTCTAAAGAGATAGGCCACTAAGGTTACCAATTACGACAATGATGCTTGGGGAAGCAGTTGACAGTCCGATACACATGCAAGGGAAAGGTATCTAAGACCGAAATCAACTCAAGAAGGTCCCCATAGGATTTTATTCTCAAGTGACCCCCAATAATATGTGCAATCTCTATACTAACACCAACAAAGCAGGGTGAGTAAATATCTCAGTCCTAATGTGACCTTGTGATTGACCCTTGTGTCAGAAGGGATTCCCAGGACAAAATGTAGCAAGTGGATTTGTACTCTCCCTATCACGGAATACTATTGTGTGTTTAAATTCTTTGGAGAGTGTTCCTTACAACCTATTCCAAAGTGTTATCATAGCTAATGTTAGTGTAGAAAATTTCTATAAAATAAAAGTTGCTAATAGATTTTAAAATTACGTTGTATTTTAAAGGTTGTTGTTTACTCAAAAGGGAAACAAAAGTGAAACTGATGATATATTTGACCTTGACCCAATAAGATGCAAACATTTCATTCAATGAACTCTAATTACAGTATGGAGAAGGTTTCTCTTTTCCAGAATACAAAAGCTACAAGTACAATTTCTTAATTTTTGAATGATATGAATTCCAAACAATCAAAGCTATCAACTTTTTCAATTTTCTCTTTTCAACAAATATATGAATGCAAAAATGTCTTACAAAGACTACTAGAAGAAGAATAATCTTTAGTTCTTTCCTTTTCAAATTAGAACGGAAATGTAATGAAGAAAATAAATAATGGTCTAAGAAAACTAGTGCACTCTCAACACTATTCCCAAATCAAACTCATAATGCAAACAAAAATTGTCTCTTAATCAATCAACAATCCAGAAAGTAAAAAAATTCCAAAACTCAAAAGAAATCAAGGACTACTTATCAAACAAGCACCCAGGACAAAATCTTGATATTATACCCTTGTGACAAGAAGTCAAAAGAAAAACTTGCAAAGCTAGTAAAGAAGACTTTCAATCCTTGAAAATCAATCAAATCCAGGCTTAAAAGTTGTAAAAAAATAATTCACCAGTGCCAAAAGTTCATCCTAGGCAGTAAACACAAATCTAGGAAAAGAAAATAAATTTAATTGTCACCCAACAATTCCTTCAGTAATCGTTGCAAGTTGCAAGGGAGTATAGTGCAATGATATAGGATCATTGCAGACTATCAATAAGGAACAATGTGACATCGTCACTGTAGTCTATACAAGTAGAGTACGATGACAAGGAATCGTTGCAGGTTGTCAATAGGACACAATGAAATGATCTATGAATAAAAAGAAAAATGGGAAAAATGACAAAATTTCTTAATGAACCTTCAAAACCAGAGAGTCAAGATGGATCACCCACTGACTCAAAGAATGAATTTGATCAAAATAAGGCAGGCTAAAAGAAAATAAGAAGAAAAAAACAAAAAAGAGGTCTTATTCCCAATGGAGTTGCCAATTTTTTTATCGGACAAATTGGTAAGTGCGGATAGAAACTAATCTCCCTAACCTCCACAGGAAGCTAGAACAAAACAAGACAGAATACAAAATTCACCTTAGAATTCATTGTCATATAAACTAGTTCAGAGAGGAATGAGAGACATACCTTTTAAATGATGTTTGATCCTTTCTAGTGTCATCCTTGTCACGCCATATTTGGATTTACGGGATGGTGAACCTGTTTAAGAAGTACAAACCCACAAAGAGAGAGAGAACAAAGATTTATATATTCCAATGAATTCTATGTATAAGATCAAGGAGTTATACAATAAAATCCAAGAAACCTTTATAGGGAAGAAATGTATTGTTGCATTATATTAAAATGGAAAGTGGAGAATACAACCCATGTATTGATGTTGAAATATCCATTTCAATGTCCCTTTGCTCCAACACACACACCTTTTCTCCAATTCCTTTAATGAAGAAGATCCACAATCTGACTTAGAGAGCTAAAGAAAATCTATCTCAAGTATAATCTATACCAGAACCCTTCATGCATATGCAAACCTTATCCTTTTCCATGAGAGATCTCTCTTTATATAGGGTGAAAGAGGGATGGATGAGGAGATTAGGATCATCCCACTAAATCAGAGAAGTGAGTAACATCCAAACCGATCAGAGGCCACCTCATCTTCTAGAATATTCCCTTCTAGAACATTCGTGAATTTTGAATTTTCATTTGCTTAAGCATCATCATACCCTATGTACAGGAGGCCTGTGACGATGCCTCAATCCATATTTGGTGTAGAGTGTGACGATCAATCATCATCACACTCCAAGCATATAACAGGGTGCGACGATCTTCCTTTTCATAGTTTTTTAGGGAGGAAAAGAAAACCACTTTTCTCTTGGAGAAAGTATCTTTTAATATTTTCAGGGAACATGGAAGTGAGTTAAGAACATGTCATCAGTTGATCACTGGGGTGACCAAAATAATGTGTAACACTTGGCATCCCTATTTTAGGATTTATAATGTAGTTACATTAGAAGACTACAAAAATGAGTCTTAGGATGGGAGGTCGTGTGTCAATAACTTTTTGCTCAGGACTCAGATTTAAGCGAGAAAGAAGGCATTAGAAAGGTATTGAACAATAGAATATAATTGTTCCCCCCAAAAATGGATATGAACCACAAAATTCGCAAGAAATCAATAAAAGGAAGTCTGATATATATCATTGAACTAGAATGGTTCAAATTTTCATGAAATTATTAAGAACAGTTAGCCCGACAAAGCTCTGTTGGCTACACAGTTTTTGCATAATTAACCACTGTTAGAACATAACAGAGTTATTAAAATGTGCAGAGAGATGGATTATGCACAAGAGGATTACAGTAAGGAAGATGAGATTAGAGGAATGGATGTCCATTTAGGAGTTTAAGGAACAAACTCCAATGGACATGGAGAAGGAAAACATGATAACATGAATATGGTAGAGACCATTAGAAATTTGCAGAAAGATGTCCATAGTCACAAGGATGATAATGAAAGGCTTATGAAATCCAAGGAGCAACATTATGTTAATTCAGAGCCTCAAAATAATTAAAAATAAGTTAGATAAGGATAATGGCTCCAACAAATCAGGGAACCATGGGACCCCTAAGGGATAAAAAAGATCAAGGAGTGGTAGAAAACATCACCATCACTCCCAACAACATTCCAATAAGAGAGAACATAGTAAATCAATTCCATATCCTGTCAGGAAGCATAAGAGGTCTAGGGTGGATGAATTGAGAGGAAAAATGAATAATATCAAACCTCCTACTTTTGATGGAGATCACAAGAAAGATGAATATGTCAAGACATGGTTGTTGGGCATGAGAAAATACTTCCAACTGCATAATTATTCTTCTCATGCGGAAGGAAGAATTTCTATTTATCATCTGAAAGGAAAGGCATCCATGTGGTGGGATTATCTTGTGAAAGTACAACACATCAGCGAGAAGAATGTTACTTGGAAGGAATTCAATAAGCATTTTGAGAAGAATACTTAAACAAGAGGTATTATGACAAAAATATGAAATAGTTCTTCGAACTCAAACTGGGCAACATGACCATTGATGAGTATGAAAGGAGATTTTTAGAACTATTGAAGTATGCTTCCTTCATCAAAGATGAAACAATTAATATCCAGATATCCTCGAGTGGGATCCCATCTTTCATAAGTGATAAAATTTGGTATGATGATCATAAAACTTTGGAGGAAACCATAAGAAGAGACAAGTTCTTATACGATCAAAATAATGGAAATCCTACTTTACAAAGAGCTTGGGAAGACAAGAAGAAATTCAATATGGAGCAGAGGAATAAGGGGAACAAACCACCCTTCTTCCAGAAGAGTTCTCGGGGCCAAAAAACCCATAGAGAGCCCAGAGTGACTGAGATAGGTGGGAAAAGGTCAAGGAAGACACCCATTCAATGTTGGGGTTGTAAAGGAGATGATATGTATAGATATTGTCCAAACAAAAGTGATAAAGTGAGAGATTTACACAATGTACAACAAGATGAAACAGTGGAGGACATGTGAAGAAGTGTTCCAAGGATCAACACAACCTTGGAAAACAAGCAAGAAAATTTTGAATCACACATGATTGAAGTAGAAAGTATGATCAATAATCATGCCTTTACTATTTTAATATATTTAGGAGCTAGTCATAGCTATATAGATCCTAAGGTAGTGGAAATATTGCAATTGATAATAAGAAATCATGGGAAGTCTTGGCTGGTGCAACTGGCTACAAGAGACAAGAGAAAAGTTGTTGAGTCGGTTAAATCATGTCCAGTGGACATGAATGGGCTAAGTACCAAGGTAGATTTGAATATCCTTCCCTTGTGTTCATATGATTGTCTAATTGGTATGGATTATTTGGACCAACACCATGCCATATTAGATTTCCATAGGAGGGAATTTACTTTCCTGAATGAGGAAGGAAACCCAAGAATATTCCAAGAAATTCCTAGGGCGGTTATTGTCTGAGAGATCTTAGCAATGAAGCTGAAGAAGTGTTATAGGAATGGATGCCAAATAAGCACAACTCATATGGAGAAAGCACCTAAGGATAAGGTGACAAATATTGAGGATCATGCGGTCCTGAAATATTTTCAAGATGTGTTCAAGGAGATACTAGGATTACCTCCTAAAAGAGATGTTGATTTCTCTATAAATCCAATTCTTGGAGCAGCTCCAGTATCAAAGACTCCCTACCGGATGAGTACAATAGAGCTGAAGGAATTGAAAATGTAGCTTGAAGATATTTTGAAGAAGGGGTATATGTGCCCAAGTGTGTCACCTTGGGGTTTCCCAGTTTTATTTGTAAAGAAGAAGGATGGGACATTGAGGTTGTGTATTGATTTGAGACAGTTCAACAAAGTAACTATAAATAACAAGTATTTGTTGCCAAGGATTGATGATCTCTTTGATAAGTTAAAGGATGAAAGGATATTGATGCAGGAGAATCCCTCCACGTCAACAAATATTCCAGCAATCCAACACATAGGCACAAAATGGAGAAAGGGAGAGGCATTGACCCTCCCATTTTTAAATTCTAAATCTGATCCTTTGGGGATTTGCGTTGTAAGGCTGTAAAAACTGAGCCATGCCTTTATACATGTAGTAGATAGGGTCACCTTAAATGGTTGAGTGTAAGCAGGCCTAGATCATATTCATGTCTAGATAATCATTCAATGTAATAAATGAGGGTAGGTGAGAGAGGACAAGCTCGTAGAGCCCATCTTTTGTAAAGAGATCTTGTATCAAATTTCATTAGGAGACCTAGAAGGATTCAGAAAAATATTAGAAGCAGAACTCAAGGTAGAGATAGGTTAGGAGAGATTGAAAGAACTAGGATTCTATTGTATTCCAGGTTTTGTAAACATCTATATAGACACACAAAGATAATAGAAAAGAAGTTTTTCCTGCACATGGTGTATTTATGTAGTTGTGTTCATTATTATGCTTTTATATGTCGTTCATGTTTTGAATGCGTAAAATACTGAAGTATTGAATAAGTTTTAATTGTTTCATTTCTTTGAGTTTCAAGTGCAAGAAGTGCACATAGTCCACAAGGAGTGTGTTGACAGAGGTCAATTAACCTCAGAGAAGCTCAGGAGACATAGAGTTGAACCTTCATCAACAGAAGTGCAAGGGGTGCACAAGAAGAAATATGTGTTGAGATCAAAAGAAGAAAGAGTTACTGAAAACTCTATAAGGAGGAACTATAAGGTGTGCATCGAGAAAGGAGATCGCTAGGAGGGTGAGAAGAATTTATTTTCAAGAAATCTTTCGGATCTGAGTTTGAAGAAATCCCAGAAACACAAGGAGTGTGTGGGAGATTGAAATATTCGAGGAGATCAATCTCAGAAGGGATAATGCAAAAAGTGTGTGGGTGACTAAATTATTCTAAATCCTAAATCCCAGAAGAGATAACGCTTTCATAAGAACAAGTGAGACCCAGGGTAAACGTGTTCGGAGGAGAAAGTTCAAAGGCCCAAACCTTTGAACATTGACAAAAATATTCAAAGGCAGAAGAAGTCAAAAGCTCAGGAGGAGTGACACCAGAGGTCAGATCGATTGTGGGGAGGAGCCTGGACCGTTAGATCAGTTTCCAATAAATAGAGGAAGCACAGAGGAGAGGAACAGATCCCATCCGTCGGATCTGAGCGCAAAGGACAACAACCATCTGATCAAGGTAAAGTGCATGAATGATAATTCATTTAAGTGAACAGGAGAACAGATTTTCCAAAGTCTTAAAGTCCCGAAGTAATTTGGGACCGTCCATCCTCAAGGAGGACAGGTGGCGTGAGATCCATTGCTGCAGAATTTTGTGGACAAGGAGGAGGTGAAACAGCTGAAACAAATCTTGGTCATTGGCTGCCGAGAGAGCATGTCAAAAGATCTGATATTTTGGGAAATCTCACTTTGGGGAAAACTCAACTATGGAGCGTGAAAAACTACCAAAACACTAAAGGACGAAGTAAATCACAGTCGTTCGTTGTGGAGGAAACCTAGAGAAAGATCATGTATTTTGGGTGAAAGAACTCTAGGGGAAACGAGTGCATAGGAGTTTGAAACTCCCAAATCCCGAAGCGTCGAAGAGGAGAAGAGTCGAAGGGATAAAGAGTTGAGAGTTGTCGATATGCAAGGGGACACTTGTCAATAGATCATGAGCTCTAAGTAAATTGTAGTGAGGTTTCAGTTGAGAATTGAGACTGCCAAGGCACTGAAGAGATGAAGAGGAATCTAGACCATTAGATCTAGCAGGGCACATGGCGATAGATTGTGAACTCCGAGAGAAAACTCTAGGAGAACGTGAAGGATGAAAATTTGAAAATGTCAAAGACTGAATA
Source organism: Picea engelmannii (assembly GCA_009831015.1). Taxonomy (NCBI): domain Eukaryota; kingdom Viridiplantae; phylum Streptophyta; class Pinopsida; order Pinales; family Pinaceae; genus Picea; species Picea engelmannii. The sequence goes on from ML777648.1 coordinate 2,163,857, forward strand.
GCCGAAGAAGCTGGGAATCATTGATCTAGGTTGGAAACATGTCACCGGATCGTGAACTTTGGAGGATCGTACTCTGAGGTTCCGAGGATTTGTGTTTCAAAATATCTCGAAGCACTGAAGCCCAAAATGTCTAAGGGTCGTTGATCCGAAATAAGGAACATGGATCGTTGATCTAAGAGGGGATGCGTGGAGGATGAAGATTCACAATGTTGGATAGCCATTGGATCAGAGAAGGATAGGTGTCAGAGGATATGACACTCCAGAAGGATTCACTCTGGAGGTTTGTTATTTGTTGAAGTTTGAGAATCCCAAAGTCCAAAGTCCTGAAAATGACGACAGTCATTGATGTGAAGGGGGACACATGTTGCCTGATCTAGAACTCCGAGAGAAAGTAGAGGAGGAAAAGTCTAAAGAGCTAGAGGAGATATCGATTGTTGATTGAGGAGGGAGCTAAAGGGCCATTGATTTGATTGAGGAGGCCAAATTCCTGAAGTGGGATTTGAACCGTCGATTGAAGAGGACACATGGCAGAGGATATTCCATTTCGGAGAAATCTCTCCGGAAGAAATAGGAATTTGAGAATTGAGATTCTCGAAGACCGGATTCGCGAAGGAGATCCTAGCCACATATTTAAAGGGATAGATGTTGACAGATCTTCCACTTCAGAAGATTGTCATACAGGGAAGAGTAAGGTTTGAGAATTGAAACTCCCGAAAGCCGAAAAGCCAGAATCAATCGTAGCTGTTGATTTAGAAGGTAGCTACGTGTCGATAGATCATGGAGATCTGTGATCGAACATGGAAGAAGGAAAGAAGACAGGAAAGGGAGGATAAATAGAATTTGTTGATCGCAGATCATCGCCAAGGGATTGGAGATTGACAGATTAGAAGGATTGTGAGGCCAGGACATGCTCGGGCGTTAATTTTCCTTGATCGGGTCGCAATTGGAACCACGTTTTTAACAAAGGGATATGTGGCAGTTAGAGGTGAATTGCAAGAAGAAAAGTAGTTGGTATAAAACCACTCTATCACGTGCCCACAATCATGCATTTGCGCAAGTTCATAGCCCAGGGGCATATGTAGGAAGGGGCTAGTGAAAAGGAGCTAGTGCCTGCAATTTGAAGAGCACCTAGAGCACGCAGACAGAGGGTGTGTGTATCACAGGACCTATGCCTAAAGGAAAAAAAGGGGCCTGTGTATAATTGTTTTGGGTTCAAATGGGAGCTAGAAGAGTCGATCTGACTAAGATGAAAGAAAGATCCTAGATTGGGAGGTCGCAAAGAGGGTAGGGGGCTGCATCAAGTGGTATCAGTTCCATAATTTTTCTTGCAGACAAAAGGCAAAGGGCGAGACGGTGACAGGAGATACTCAGAGCCTGCACATAATTGATTTTTGTTGGCCGAGGAGAGAAGAGACCAAAGAAGAAATAACATGATTAAGTTAGGTGGTGTTAGAATTTGAATTTTCCTGTAGGTAGCAGGTGAAAGGAGGAAACATGGTATTGATGCTCCATGAGAAGGTTTTTTCATGTGCACAACACAAAAAATTTAAACAACCAGGTGAGCTATGAGAGAATATGGAGATACTCTCGGATGTAGAGTGATCCATAGGATTGCCAGGAGGGCAGGTAGAAGGTGGAAATGGCTACTGAAGGCCATGGGTGTGGTTGAAGAGAAGGCCACAAGTAGAAACTAAATCTAGAGATGGATCTAGAGGTTAATGAGATAAGAGAAAATATGGAACAACTAGCATTGAGGATGCAAGAGGCAAAGGTACACTGGAGGTACGGATGTCCTCTGAACAGGAAGGAAAAATGGCCTCTTCAAAATTTTTTGGCCAGAAAGCAACAATAATATTTAAGAAGGTGGCTAAGGGAATTAGAAAACCTCAGTGACATAGAGGAGGAACTGATTCACATATGTGAACCAAAAATTGGGAGACACCTCAGTGATGAGGAGGAGGTGAGATAAGATAAAGATGTCAAAAAATGCCAGGTGGACAGAAATGAACTTTCAAGGTGCCAGGTGGGCAATGGAGAGAGATCGGGTGGAGGTATCGTATGCTACCATAGAAGCAGTACTGAAAGTTCAAATTTCCAGGTGGGAAATCAGATGGGATTGGTTGATCTCATAGACTACCAGGTGGGTAGAAGAGAAGTCCCAAATTTCCAGGTGGGAAGGGGGAAAGAGAGGAGACTATCTGTAAGTCTTGAGAGCTAAGAAGTGATTTCATGTAAGAAAGGCGTTTTGATGGATGAAGATTCATGTGGATTTGCAGACCATGTGAATGAATATGATGAGAAGTTAAATACTTTCACCATCTAGGAGGAGGATCAGAGGAGCATTCTGATTATTGGAGGGATCAAGACATTCCTACCAAACAACCAAGCAGAGGCCAATGCACATGATGAAATTGTAGTAGAAGAAGAAAGATAGCCAATAGAAACTGTCAAAGAGGAAGAAATGGATCATACACTGATGTCTACCCCAGCAAAAGGTCAGCAAAATTTCTCACGATTTTCATCCAAGAAGCTGAATAGGATATGACTACAGCATTGGAGCTTGCAGAAGAAGAGGAAGCAGATAGCATGGAATTTGTTGGTCTGTATGAAGAACTAGAAGCCCTAGAGAGAAGGGTGATAATTCAAATCAAACACATCCAACAGGTTAAGTTGGAGACAGATGGAGGAGCATACCAACCAGGAGAGCAATTAGAGGAAATTGGAGATATGCCACCAAAAGAGGATATGACAGAAGCTAATATGTTAGAGGGAGAAACTGAGCATCAACTCAGTGAGGAAACTATAGAGTTGGAGCCTAAAGTAGAGTGGAAACTTAGTGCCACAAGGGGAAATGAAGACAAAATGGGATATCAAGTAGATATTTCCACTGATAAGTATGGAAAGGAGAAGGAAGTGTAGTAGAGAAGAATACATAAGGAGAGCTAGCCACTAGAGAAGATGGACAAGGTGATAGAGGAGATAAAGAAGCTAATGATGAGGTGAGCAGAAGTAGTCAGCAAAGGGAAGTTGAGAAGAGGAGATCCTTCCATAGAAGTAGGGAAGAAAAAGAAGAAGAAGCAGTAGCAGCATCAACAACATAGATGGAGAGGAGAAGGAGGAGAACTCCAAGGAAAAGTTTGGAATCTAGGAGGATTTCAACACTGGGGAAGAGGAGCTCATGAGAAGAAGCTCATGATTTTCCCAACAGTGGATTATAATGCAGGAGCATCCCTCCATGTCAACAAATATGCCAACAAGACAACACATAGGTACGAAATGGAGAAAGGGAGAGGCATTGACCCTCCCATTTTTAAATTCAAAATATGATCCTTTGGGGATTTGCATTGTAAGTTTGTAAGAACCGAGCCATGTATTTGTACAAGTAGTATATAGGGTTGCCTTAAATGGTTGAGTGTAAGAAGGCCTAGATCATAGTCAGGTATGGAAAATCATTCAATGTAATAGATGAGGTTAGGTGAGAGAGGACAAGCTCATAGAGCCCCTCTTTTGTACATAGATCTTGTATCGAATTTCATTAGGAGACTTAGGAGGATTCAGAAAAATCTTAGAAGTAGAACTTAGGATAGAGTTAGGTTAGGATATCTTGAGAGAACTGGGACTCCATTGCAGTCCAGGTTTTGTGAACATCTGTATAGACACACAGAGATAATAGAAAATAAGTTCTTCCTGCACATGGTGTGTTTATGTACTTGCATTCATTATTATGATTTTATATGTCCTTCATGTTTTGAATGCATAAACTGGTGAAGTATTGAACAAGTTTCAATTGTTTCTTTTCTTTGAGTTTTCAAGTTCAAGGAGTGCACATAGTCTGCAAGGAGTGCGTTGACAGAGGTGAGTTAACCTCAGAGAAGATCACGAGGGATAGAGTTGAACCTTCATCAGCAGAAGTGAAAGGGGTGCACAAGAAGAACTCTGTGTTGAGTTTGGAAGAAGACATAGTTACTAAAAACTCTGTAAGGAGGAGCTCTGTAATGTGTGCATCGAGCAAGGAGATCTCTATGAGGGTGAGAAGAATTTATTTTCAAGAAATCCTTCAGATCTGAGTTTGACAAAATCCCAGAAATGCAAGGAGTCCATTGTAGATCGAAATATTCAAGGAGATCAAGCTCAGAAGGGATAACACAAGAAGTGCCTAGGTGACAGACTTATTATAAGTCCTAAATCCCAGAAGAGATAATGCTTTTAGAAGCATAAGAGAGACCCAAAATAACTAGGTTCGCAACAGAAAGGTCAAAGGCCGAAACCTTTGAACATTGACAAAAATCTTCCAAGGCAGAAGAAGTCAAAATCTCAGGAGGAGGAGCGACACTATCCATTAGATCGTTTGTGGGGAGGACCCTAGACCATTAGATCAATGTTCAGTGAACATAGGAAGTGTAGAGGAGAGGAACAGATACCATCCGTCAGATTTGAGCACAAAGGACAACAACCCATCCGATCAAGATAAAGTGCACGAACGATAATTCCTTTAAGTGCACAGGAGAACAGACTTGTCAAGGCCCCAAAGTCCCGAAGTAATTTGGGACCTTCCATCATCAAGGAGGACAGGTGGAACAAGATCCACAACTGTGGAATTTTGTGGAAAAGGAGTAGGTGAAGTAGTTGAAACAAATCTTGGTCGTCAGTTGTCGAGAGACGTGTGTCAAAATATCTGAGATTTTGAAAAATATCACTTCGGGAAAAACTCAACTGCGGAGCATGAAAAAATCCCTAAGTCTGAAGTAAATAACAATCATTCTTTGTGGAGCACACTTGGAGGAAGATCGTGTATTTCGGGTAAAATCACTAAAGGAGAAATGAGTGTATAGGATTTTAAAACTCCTGAAGCTTGAAGCACCTAAGAGCAGAAGAGTCGAAGGGCTGAAGAGATGAGAGCCGTCGATCTACAAGAGGACACTTGTCAATAGATTGCGAGCTCTGGGTAAATTGTAGTGATGTTTTAGTTGATAATTGATATTGCCAAAGAACCGAAGAGCCGAAGGGGAATATGAACCATCAGATCCAGCAGGGCACGTGGCGATAGATCATTAACTCCAGGAGAAAACACTCAGGGAGAACGTGAAGGACGAGAATTTGAAAACGCTGAAGCCTGAATAGCCGAAGCAACTAGGAGTTGTTGATCTCAGTTGGACAGGTTTCACCCGATCGTGAACTTTGGAGGATCGTACTCTGGGGTTCCAAGGAGTTGTGTTTCGGAATATCTCGAAGCACCAAAGCCCGAAATGTCTAAGGGTCGTTGATCTGAAAGAAGGAACGTGGATTATTGATCTAAGAGGGGACACATGGAGGATGGAGATTCACTCCATTGATAGTCGTTGGATCAGAGAAGGACATGTGTCATAGGATCTGACACTCTGAAAGGATTCACTCGAGAGGTTTGTATTTGTTGAAGTTTGATAATCTTGAAGGTTGAAGCCCTGAAAATGATGACAATCATCGATGTGAAGGGGGACACGCAGCGCTATATCTAGAACTCTGGGAGAAAGTAGAGGAGGAAAAGTCCAAAGACCTAAAGGAGATATCGATCATTGATCAAGGAGGGATCTAAAGGGCCGTTGATTTGATCGAGGAGGCCAAAGTCCTGAAGTGGGAGATGAACTATCGATTGAAGAGGAAACATGGTAGATGATATGCCATTTCAGAGAAATCTCTCCGGAAGAAATAGGAATTTGAGAATGGAGATTCCTGAAGGCCGAATTCATGGAGGAGATCCTAGCCATATATTTAAAGGGATAGTTGTCGACAGATCTTCCACTTCGGAAGATTGTCATACAAGGAAGAGTAAGGCTTGAGAATTGAAACTCTTGAAGGCTGGAAAGCTTAAATCAGCCGTAGTCATTGATTTAGAAGGGAGCTATGTGTCGACAGATCATGGAAATATGGGATCGAGCATGGAAGAAGGAAAGAAGATAGGAAAGGGAGAATAAATAGCAGTTGTTGATTGTGGATCATCACCAAGGGATTGGATATCAATAAATGAGAAGGATTATGGAGCTAGGAAATGATCGGACGTTAGTTTGCCTTGAGCGAGCCGCAATTGGAACCATGGTTTTAACAAAAGGATACATGGCAACTGGAGGTGAATTGCGGGGTGAAAAGTGGGTTGGTCTAAGACCACTCTTTCCCATGCCTGAAATCACACTTTTCCGTAAGTTCATATCCCAGAGGCGTATGTAGGAAAGGGCTAGTGAATAGGAGCTAACACCCGTAAATTGAAGAGTGCCCAAAGCACGCAGACAGAGGGTGTGATTATCATAGGACCTACGTCGAAAGGAAAAAAAGAGGCCTTTGTATAATTTTGTTGAGTTCAAGCGGGAGCCCGAAGAGTCGATCCAACTCAGGTGAAAGAAAGATCCTAGACCGGGAGGTCGCAGAACCCCAGGAGGGTAGGGGGGTTGCATCAGATACTCTCAAAGATTTATTTCAGGTCAGGATACCATCAAGTAAGGATCAAATATGAGTACATCAACAATACTTCCTTCAGGACAAGGTATAGTCATTATGAGTTCACAATGGTTCCATTTGGGTTATCAAATGCATAAGTTGTTTTCATGTGCTTAATGAATGGTGTTTTCCAGGAATACTTAGACAAGTTTTTCATTGTCTTTTTGGATGACATTCTTGTATATTCCAATTCAAAATAAGAACATGAGAATCACTTGAGGATGGTGTTACAAGTGTTAAGAGAGCACCAAATGTATTCCAAATTGAGCAAGTGCTCATTTCATTAGAACCAAATTCACTATTTGGGACATATCATATCTAAATCAGGGATAGAAATGGACCCCGAAAAGATTGAATCTATAAAAGGGTGGATAGAACCTATGAATGTGACAAAATTCATATCCTTCATGGTTCTAGCTGTCTACTACAGAAGATTCATTTCATGGTTTTTGAGTATTTCTCACCCGATCACTTCCTTGCAAAGGAAGGGGGTGAAGTTTCAATGGACAACATAATGTGAAAGGAGCTTCCAACAATTGAAGCAGTTGTTAACCAGTGCTCCAATTCTGAGAATTGCAGATATGAATGAATATTTCATGGTTTTCACATATGCATGCAAAGAAGCACTTGGTGGAGTCCTTCATTAGAACATATTTGTGGTAATTTTTGAATCCAAAAAATTGAAAGAGCATGAAAGGTTCTATGCCACTCATGATTTGGAGTTGGCATCCATAGTACATGCCTTAAAGAAGTGGAAGCACTACCTCATGGGAAATTTTTTTGTGCTAAGGAAAGACCATAATGGTCTGAAATATTTGTTTGATTATCCAACTTTAAATGTCAGGAAAAGCAGATGGTTAGAATTCCTTCGTGAGTATGACTTTGATATCAAGCACATAAAAGAAAAAGACAACAAAGTGGTTGATGCACTTAGCAAGAGAATGCATGAACTTCATTTTACAACCATTAGCATCTATCAAACTGATCTTAAAGGAAGGATTTTTTAGGCTGCAAAAGAATATGTGCAGCACATAGAATTAGTAAAAAAATTACAGCAAGGTAAAATGCAACAAAAAGTTGAAGATTATAAAGTGGGAAATGATGAAATTATCCTATATAGGAAAATAATTTATGTACCAAATTATCATGAATTGATGAGTATGATCTTGAAAGAGATTCATAATGTACCTTATGTTGGACACCCTGGATATCAAAAAATAGTTGCAACAGTCAAAATCCAATACTATTGGCCAGGCATGAAGAAAGAAATTTTTGAGTACATTTCTAAATGTCTGGAGTGTCAGAAGGTCAAGGATGAGAATAGACACCCAGTTGGGTTGCTACAACCATTTCTCATTCCTGAGTGGAAGTGGGAAGTGGTGTCAATGGATTTCATCACCAAATTTCCCAGAACAAGGAAGCACCATGATTCTATCATGGTGGTGGTGGACAAGCTTACTAAAGTTGCCCATTTCATTCTAATGAAAACTACTCACAAGGAAAACAATGTTGTTGATATTTATATGAGGGAAGTAGCACGCTTTCATGGAATACCCAAGAAAATTGTGTCTGAAAAAGAGACCCAAATTTCACCACAAAGTTCTGGAAGGGATTATTCAAAGGGTTCAGAACAAATCTGAACTTCAGTACAATTTATCATCCCGAGTCTGATGGGAAAACAAAAAGGGTGAACCAAGTGATAGAGGATATGATAAGAATGTATGTGATGGACAAACAATCAAAGCGGGAGGATTATCTAAACTTGGTAGAATTTGACTACAAAAATGGGTACTACGCATCTCTGAATATGAGCCCATTTGAGGCACTTTATGGCAGAAAGTGCAACATTGCAATAAGTTGGGACAACCCAGCTAATAGAGAAATAGTTGGGCCTGAGTTGCTCAAGGAAATGGAAGAGAAGATGTAAAAGATTAAGAAGAATTTAAAGGATGCTCAATAAAGGCAGAAAATCTACACTGATAAGGGAAGAATTCATAGAGAAGTTTGTATTGGAGATCATGTGTTTATGAAAGTGAAGGCCAATAGAAGTTCCCTGATGTTGGGAAACTGTTCCAAATTGGCAGCTCGTTACTGTGGGCCATTTGAAATCTTAGAAAGGATTGGGCCTATAGGTTATATGTAACACCACAAGGTCGAGCCCCTGCTGAATTGTAATTATGTTTATAGGCTGGTGAGCCAAGTGTTTATAAGATTAAGACTTATATGTTAATTAGGTCAGAGAGCCTAGATGCTTAAGGTCATGAGCCTGATTTTTGTATATGTAAATGCACATATCATTAATAAAATTACATTATTGCATGTAGACCAACCAAGAAGAAAGAGTATGGGGTACTATGTTCCATTAGGTAGGGTAAGGGAGGGGGCTAAGTGTTTAGGACTAGGGGATAAGCTAGAGGGCTTACCTCTAAGGGAATAATATTTTATTATTATTTCTCAAAGGCTAAGGTGGAAATGATAGGTGTTGTCCTAAGTTCCTAGAAAAAGGGGAACGAGTGTTAAGTGGAGCTCATGTAGCTTCAGGAAGACATGTGTCAACTTGGGCACATGAATTTTATAGCTGGGAAAGCCATCTCGTTAGGGGTTCCTCATCCTGTCCATTCTCGCAGCCCTCGCCTTCTCGCAAGTCTGGCACCCTACCTAATTCACCCACTGACTCACGTATACTATTAGGTCATGTTAGATATGTTTGTTAAATGTGTTTGATAGATGTGTATGTTAAATGATTCTTGTTACATGTGTGTGATGATGATGTTAGAAAATGCTTGTTTTTTGTTAGATGTGATCACAATGATGATGCGGTGTTAGATTATTAGATTTGTGTGCAGTCATCTAATTAATGATGTTTATATGTGCTAGAGGCATATATAATTAGATGATGTTAGCGAATTTAAATGTGTATTTGAGATGATGTTTATGTTTGTTAGATGGTTATCATCATGAAGTTTATTTTTATTAAATGATCTTTCGAAATATTCACAATCTAACTATTATATTTTGAAATCTTCGCATTCATGTCATTGTAATCTTAGTTATTAATTTTTAAATTGGTATCACATTAATATATTGTTCTTTAAAAACATGTTAGAAAATTAATTTTTAAATTATAAACCACATTTTTACATAATCTTACTTTTAAATCTACAAAATACATGAACATAAACTCAGTTTTTGAATCATCATGTTAACATATAATAAAAAATG
>ML777648.1:2174840-2200663 GCA_009831015.1 Picea engelmannii
CATTTATATTTAGTTTTATTTTAATATTTTCCCAAAATATCTAGATAAGGAAGGTTGATGGATAGTAATGAGGGGGGGTTGAGGAGACTTGGGGAAGTGTGTATGGAAACTTGATAAATAGGGAGAAGAAGTAGGGAGGAGGGCATGGAAAGGTTGGAGCATGATGAGAGGTTGTGAAATTTTTTGGAAGATAATTCTTGTGATAGTTTTCTTTGAGCATTTGTGCTTTGTTGTTCTTGGAGTCACGGGCACGGAGGGCCAAGAAACCGAAAGGTTTTCTTGGAGCTAGGAAGCCGGCTAGGCTCCTAGTTGGCAGGGAGGATTCCGTTGTTTCACTCTAGGCAAGTGGGAAAAGAATACTTGGAAGCGCCCAGGACTACATTACAACTAATGATCTTCTACAAACTAAGGAGGAGGTATTTTTCAATGATATTTTTGTTATTGATATTTTGGGTATACTTATGTTTTAAGTTCTTAAATATTAAAGTTAGCCTACTACTTATTTCATCATGTTATTAGATTTATCATTGAGAATATGTAGAAGAAATGTGTAAATAAAAATCCATGAAATAATGCTAAAACAAAGTTGTTAATGTGTAAGTATTTAAATAAATAGTTAATTGCTTAGCATCCTATGGACGGGTGCTACATTGAGAGTGGTTTCAACATCATAAAACTTTATATAGAGAAAGTAAAATTTCATATCCCATTAAAACTTCATCTGGTTTGACATTTTTTAGGATTTCACAATTGCAAATACTTAGTTTTGAGTGTAAAAACCTTTGTGAATATTACCAATTATAAAAAATGCCAACTATAAAATGTTTGGTGATTTTTTTCTAAAAACATGTTGTTATGACGTTATGATGAAAATAATTCTCAAAATTTTATATTAAACATGAAACGGCATATAAATGTCTTGAAATAACAATATAAAATTCTATTTCAATTAATCATTCCATGCAATCACAAATAATTTGAAAGAAAAACACATTATACATCAAACTGGCTGTTAAGAAACTAAAATTGTTCAAATATTTGTTATAATTAACTTTCCATTTCCTCTGTCACAAGATGAATAAAAAACAATATAATTAGTGAAATTAAGATAACATAAATATAAAACAACAGTATAAATGATGAAATAAAACATGTACATATCACTCTCTGTTTTCATCACCCTGATTATCTTCCTTGCTTGGCATGATAAAAATTTTGTTCTCAAAAATATGTTTTGATCTAGGTTTATGTCTTAATACACATCACCAATCCCTATCCGACACATCTGGGTAAAAAACACTTGGTTGCAGTGTTTTGGAAAAACATAAGGCTCCTTAGCTTCATCCCACATCTTTTTAGAGTTGATACATATCATCCCACTATCACGATCTTCATTTACATTATTCCGATCAAAGGTGTCCCACCACTTGCACCTAAAAATAACACATTGGAAAGGAGATAAGTCCACTCAAATGATCTCTTGTATCTTTCCAACGTAACCTAACTTTCTTCGTATTAGATTTTGATCGCAGTGGCTAGCATGACTAGATTTCAAAATCGACTTCCACTCCATAGTCTTGTGTCATGTGTCCATCATCGACATACATTGTGTGAAAATGATGCCCATATGCTCAGATAGATGGGAACAAATGCACCTATAAAAAAGTGAAAAAATCACAGTGTCATGTGTTTAATAAATCGACCAATAAAATATAAAATATAGATGTTACAATTCAAAGGTGCATTATGAAGTTAAAAATGTACAAAAACATATTATTACTAAGTTGTTTCACCCAATCCCTATGTTTAGTGCATCCTCTTCAACACGGGGGTAACGACCGGATGCACCATATTTCTCTCTGACTTAGTCGACAACCCAACTATTGGGGCATATCATTGGAATATTTTCTATTAAATGATCAAGATAAGGCATGCTTCTACCATTAAATTGTCTGAATTCTTTCCTGTCACTATCCCATTTCCTCCTCTTTTATTCATGCAATGTGACCCATGGTTGTGTTGCCTCCGAACTGTAAAGAATGAATTTATTGATGGTATCAATTTATAAATTCATTGATGTATATATTCATGAAATCAAACTGACATATAGTACGTATGAGATCAAAATATAGATTATGAAATTCAGTGTGAATAGTTACTGTGTATAAATCTGACAAATGATAAGTCACTTACTCTTCATCAAGCACCTTTTTCCATTTGTTTGGAGAAGCTCCCCTTCTCTTTTGTCTGCATCCATTTCATCATCCCAAATCAACACACCTAGTGTGTTGTCATTCTGCTTGATGTACTCACTGGAATAATAGAAATACTCATATGATATATACCCCTCTTTCATAGAACCCTTGGTTTTTTCCCTTTGTCGAACAAATCCTTTAAATTTATTCATGTACCTATCTAAGAAGAACATCCAATGACAGGAGACCACTCCAGCTAATTCAACCTCATCTACTAGGTGAACTAGGAGATGAACTTGCAATTCCATGAAACTCTTCGGTAGTTCCTTCTCAAACATACAAACAATCTCATCTATCTATTGATTCCACTATGGAATGCTAGCCATATGAATTTTCTTTGATGTGATCCAACGTACAAATGCAGACAATTTATATATGGCACGTCATACGTCCTAGGGGATGTCATGGTTCACACGCCCATGCACAAGCAGAGGATACTGACACTATAAAGTAAACACATACCATTTTTTTTGTTTATCCCATGGAATAAAAATTAAAACAAATAATAAAATCATGGTTTTGACATACGTACTCTTAGAAGGTTCAAATGGTCATGTGATTTCAACATCGAGAAATGGTCTTCCATAGTGAAACTATGTCGTAGTGAAGACCCATATAAAGAAGGCACATTCACACCCAATATAACTTCATTTTCCAAAGAAATATCATCTTTATTCAAAATCTATGGTACATCACCATCTTTAAAATACCAAGAGGGACTAGCCTCTCCTATAATTTCTTGCCTTGGCCAATGTTTATTTTTAGTTTTTGAAGAAATAAGACATCTCCTAATAGCCAACGTGTCACTTTATTTTGATAATATGTGCCTCCATAAAGAAGATGAAACATTTTTAAATATATGCATGAGATCTAGTAAGTGGGCAATCTTAAGATTCTCCCAATACGGGAGCTCATAAAAGAAAATTTTCCTTTTCATCCCAATGGGAAATTTCTCAACATAGGTGTCGAAGAATTATGGATCATCGAACATATTCTCCCCATTTGAATAAATTTTTTATGTAATATCCTTATCCTTCTCTCTCACACATGCTTTAATCCATTGTACTAGTGTCATTATTGCAGGTCTTCGGGTTCTCTCTAGTTTACCATTGAAAGTGATTTTTTCTCTTCTGTAAGGGTGTTGTTCTGGGAGGAATACCCTAGAGCATTCGTACATTGGATTTTGTAGGTGATTCTCCCATCTATCCTTCATAGAAGGTCCACAACATTTACATCCATGATACCCTTTTGTTACAAGACCTTCAAAATTATCAATGTATACAGAGCACGTTAGCATTGAAGATCAAAATAATCACAACGACTTAAATATGCCAAAAAATATTGTTACATATATAAACAAATCAATAAACATGTAATTTACCAGAGAAAACTCCTAATCCTACATAATCATTTGTGGTGTAAGAACATATGCCATACAACATAAAACTCCTCTATGTTACGATGGGTCTTGATACATTGTATACATGTATCCATTCCCATAATTCCTTCAATTCATCTACCAATGGTTCTAGGTAGACATCCATATTCTTGAATTGTCTTCTACGAGGGACTATAAGAGCCAACATAAGATTTTAATTCTTCATGGACAACCATGGGGGGATATTGTTATTGATCACTACTATAGGCCAAACATAATAGTTGGTGTTTTGGAGGGAATATGGGTTGAATCCATCCATGGCTATGCTAATTCATAGACTTCGTACTTCATCCTTAAATTTTGTGTGCCATGTATCCTCTATATGTTTCATGGCTATTGAATCTCTTGGGATTCATATAACTCCCGACTCACTTTTTTGTGATGCATGTCATCCCTACAACATAGCTAATTCTTTGCAATGAAATAGTCTTTGAATCCTTGGGATTATAGGAATGTGCCTAAATATCTTATGAGGAGGACCATGTGATTTACCCTTTTTATTTGATTTATGGTACCTGTCATGCCCACATTTCGGACATATCTCTTTGTGTGCATATTCACCTCTATATAGAATACAATCATTTAGACATGCATGATATGATATGTACTCAACACCCAACATTTTCAATATTTTGTTTGCATCTTTGTAGCTATCGAGAAAGACATTATCACTTGAAAGAAGCTTATATTTGAATAAACTATAGTTAGTGGGAAATAAAAATGTACAATGTCATTTAACGTTCATAAAATCGATCGTTTTTAACATTGATTCTGTGACACAATTTCTCAAAATATAAGGGACTTGATGGTTAGTTACCTCAGTATTGTTGAGAAACATGCATTTGACATGCCAAAATTTTCTTTCAAGTTGTACAATAACATTGTTATCCCCAACTAGGTAGACTTTAACTGGCTAGGTCCAAAGAGAGGGGTGGTGGAAGAAGATTTTAGGCTTTCGAAAAAGGTATCAGTTATATGAGCATCATCCCCTAGCTCATCATTATGGAATGCATCTAACAAAATTGTCTCCATGGAAGTCGTATCCCGTAAATAATAATCCATAACAACCTATATTTGATTGACTCCATTTCCAACTTGTGAAGAACTACTATTGTTGTAGGCATTCCTAGTTGGTGAATCTAGACGTAGTGGGAATTGAATAGGTGGTTGATTCAACCATTCTCGGTATGCTTCCTCTCTGATTCGTGCTCTTATTGTAGCCTTCTCTTTATTTGACATTGTAGTGGGGTGAAACAAAAGATGATAGGTAGCTCTCTCATCATCAAAATCCTAATTTTAAAAATATTGAATATTAGTACATCGATCATATTAGTAAGAACAATGCAACTAGTTTGTACTTCAAATTATATTGTACCAAACAATTACTACCATTGTTGACCTAGGATTGCAGTTGGAAGATGACATGTTACAATTAGTAGGGTAAAGAGGATATCCATTTTCATGTACCAACTACTTGCGGTATGTTTCTATTGATAAGAGATTTCGATGTTTTTGAACTAGTGGAATATTTTATGCATTTGAACTTGATCCTGAATTAGAATCCTGCAAATTTGGATACATTTTTATTCAGATTGACATGGATAAAAAAAAAAAATTCAATTAGATAATCAAAATATAAATAAAATATGAAATTACTAGAGATGGAAAGGGAGAAATCCACGATGGACTTTGAGCAATATGGAATGAGATGGAATTTGAAGAATTGGCCATTTGATATTATAACTTTTCTCCCTGCATTTGAGTAAAATTGACAATAATGTTTTAAGAATAAGATGACTTTAAGCGGAAAATGTATACTCTGAAGTATTGTAAGTCATGTGATGCATCCTAAAAGATAATTGAAGATGAATATATTATTTATGTGAAAATAAAAATTCACATAACTTTTAAAGCATAATTGTGTGCTTATTTAAACAAAATGCATAAGTGCATCTACAACAATATAAAGCACTAGGCATTTAATTACTAATTGCATCGATTCTAAATATTTAAAATAAATAAAAAATAATTATATGATATTGGTGCTCCAAATAAATTTAGCGCACGAGTGATTTTTCTAACCAAACGCATCGGTGCATTATATTACTAAATGCACTATTGTTTCAAAAAACCTAAAAAAAAAGAGTGACTTTGTTTTTTTACAATTGAAAAATGAGCATAAATTTATTTTTCGAAAATCTAATTTCATAACGTCCTTTAAATAGTAATATATTCATTGTTTTATTATTTTGCCAAAATTTACAATGGAGAGATTTGCAAGAGAGACATATCGGGGAGCACTGTGGAGCAACAAAATATTTTTGAATAACAAAATTATTCAGAAGATCAGAATTTCAAGGGTATGGTGATTCACTCAAAACCATTTTGGAGCAACAAAAGTACTCAGAAGATCAGAATTCGAAGGGTTTTATAATTCACTCAAAACCTTGCATAGTAAAAAATTTAAATTTTACTGTTGATTTTAATAATAATTTTTTTTATAATTCTATCCCTATTTACATTTAATTAAAATTCAGAAAAATAAATAAAAATAAATAAATAAAATCATATTTACCTTAAGCCCTTGCTTCTTCTTGCTTATGTGACTGCAAAATTTCACCTTATGATTTAACTCCCTCTATCACTTCACAATTAGGGATTTTCATTTTAGGAATTTTAGATTTAATAGGTTTGTGTTTCTATATATAAGGCATTTGGCATGTGATGCAAGGGAACCACTTATTGCATTAGATCCAAACCCTCTTGTCCTTGTCACATTTTTTTTTAAATGGTTTCTAGTTATCGGTGCACCGATTTGACTATAACGCATGGGTGCGCTCACTGATATAGTGGATTGGAAATGCTATAGCATAATTTAAAAAAAAATCATTCATCGTTGTGTAATTTCTTTTCGTTCATGATTTTCTTTTTGTTTTCATTTTTTACTCTAGTCATGGTGTTGTTATCCATATATATCACACCTTTGTAATTTAAAGTATTTTTAAAAAAATGTTTTCTCCTATCAGAGTGTTTCCTGTATCGAACCCATTGGTGCTTTCATATTATTAAAGCGCACCAGAAACCATTTTTTAGCTAAAAATTATGTGATTTATTCATAAAATATATTTAATAAATTTTTTATTAAATGGTACAAGTTGTATATTGATAAAAAAAAATTGTGTGAGAATAGTTCAAGTAACAAAATTTTTGATTGGCACAATGATAACACATCCAAAAAAACAAAAAAGGCAAGTTCTTTGTAAATTCTATACAAAATTAATATGTTTGAACTATATGTAAGTTGAACTAATATGTATTGGTTAGTGTGTGTCATGCAGAGCCACAAAATGAGGAAGCTCAATAATATTCTTTGTGGTCTAAGTGAATAAGAGCATAAAATCTTGATGGAAAAATTGCAAAAGGATGAATCAAGTGAATGAAAGAATACTATTCAATATGAGTTTTTTTTTTAATTTTCATTAATAATATACTTAAGAATATTAGATAACACGTTTCAAACAATCTATTAATTCACATATGTTTAATGTTCTACAGGGACCAACAAAAGAGGAATAGAATGTTGTCCTAAGAAAATAAAAATTATAGAAGATGTAAATGATGATGAATTGGTCAATGAGATATGCCGGACTTGCAATAGAAAAAACATACACCAACAAAAAAAAATCATTCAAAAAGTAATATTCTTAAAAATGCTCTTCTAGAATATGTATATATTACTACAAAGCATTCCTTTATTAATATCATTTTTGTTATATTTAGTTTTCATATATCAATATAAAAATAGTTTATTGTCATATTAATTTTTTCAAGAAGATTATGAAAATCCCAAAGGATCAATGAACTAATATCTAAAATATGCCAGTAGGAATGTCCAAAAAAGTGTACAAGGAGATGGTCAAATAAATGGACATAATTACATCGTAGGAGGAGCCATATAAAAAACAATGTTCTTCAAATGTATGAAATCATTGAATTTTTCAATTAGGTACATATAAATAAATAATTTAGCATTAAATATTATTTTTCAAGTACTTTCTTGCAGAAAAGAAAACAAAATGGAACCCATTCAACACAAAAAATAGGATGATAAGGAAGAAAAGGGTTGATAGAAAAGTTTGCGACTACTTTTTATTTTCTTATAACAACTTAAGGTTTATTTTTTTGTATATTTTAAGTTGTTTTACAACAACCATACTTGAATGTCTTCAAAGAGGTGCTAACATACAAAGGAGAGCCATCGGAAGAATTGATTGACATTGGGTTAAGTATGGGTTGTGAGTATATGTTGGCATTTCAAAAATTAATTGTGCAATTTTTAAGTATCTATGTTGTTTTACTTCTCATTTTATAATTAATGGAACAAAAAAATTCTTTTATATTAAATCTATGATTTATTATGGGGTATAAACTTTCAGAAACAAAGTATGGAAATGTGTCAGCATAAGAGTTGTTGATAGAAGGCATGAGATTTGGTTTTGAAATAATGTGTATCATTCAGGACTCAATTCTTTGTATGGTACGTCATTTTTCAATTTACATCCATGTATATTATGTATTTCAATTTTCATTATTCTCACCAATGTAGATGCACTCATTACACTTTATTTTTATTTTTGTATATGGAACTTGAAGAATAGGAAAAAAGTCGAGGCAATCAACAAAACATTTTTCCAAATAACCCAAATCATGGAAGTAGGTTGAGCACTGAAAACAATGCCAGGGAAGAATGATGATCGATATATTTGGATATCAATGCAAGATGTTGTATTTTTTGAAATAATTGTCTGTGAAAATCATACATTTTGTTTAATGTAATGTAAATAATGTCCCAATTGAAATACAAGGGGTTACCAATAAGTGTCCCATTTTGTATGACAAAGAGTCTCTTATTCATATATAATAAAATACATTTTAGTTTGTTTTATTGTGTTTTCCAATGTCACTGTGAAATGTTACATCTCTGATTAAATATATGGACGATTAAATATTATAATCAAGAGATGTGAAATATGATGATATAAAAATTAATCCAAACATCATATCCAAATGCACTACTCAAAATTTAATTTATATGAATATTATTATAAGATATATGTCAATTTTCTCATGAACAATGGAATTAAAAAATAACAATAATTTCACTGTCATAGGCCGATGTTTCTAAAAAGAGAAAATGAACACTAGTGCAGTAATGAAATGCACACCGGTGTTGTAATAAAATGAACCAACATTGATCATATTTCTATTTTAGCAACAAAAATTATAATAATAAAAATTGGCATTCTAGTGCGTTAATTAAAACAATACACTGGTGCTTTGGTATCAGGCTTCCACATATTTGCATTCTAAATTTCATGCACTGGTTGGGTTTATCTTGTAACGCACCGACAAGACAAACCATATTTGTTTTAACTGCCATGGTGCTTTCGGTGAAATGTAAGCACCAATGATTTAAGTTTGAGAATTCACTGGTGCATATACATCATGAAGCACACTACCGAGAAAAACATCTGCTAAAAAAAATGGCTGCCCATATTTTTTAGTTATAATTAAGTTCTATTCTAATCTTCGCAAAACCATCCTCTACTGAAAATGAATGTTTTAGAAAAGGTTTTTTTGACAATATTTTCCAATTTTTTATCACTAAAAACCTCCGCTACAAGGTATTTTCCTAGTAGTGTTTCAGACAAACATTTGTTCCAATATTCTATGAAAAGGAAATGTTGTTTATTCTGTACGCAATAGATCTCTGACGTCCTTATCTATTGGGGAAACGCTTCCATATTAAAGATGATCACCGGAGCCTCAAGTATTTTCTGGAACAAAGAATTTCCACCCCAGAGAAACAAAAATGGGTAACCAACCTATTCAGATACGATTATGAGATCATTTACAAGAAGGGAAAAGAAAATGTGGTCTTTGATGTTCTTTCTCGAAAATATGAAGAAGAAGGGTCCCTCTTTTTCCTCTCTTTTGTTTTACTAGATTGGCTCCAAGTTGCTCTCCAGGAATGGTTGCAAGATCCCAAAATCTCTCGCCTCATCCAGCAATTGCAAGAAAATTCTCCAGATTCTCTAGGGTATTCTTGGAATAATAATGAGCTTCTCTACAAATACCTTCTCTATTTAAGAAACCATTTGCAATTTCAATCCATAATGCTTTATGAGCTTCATGCTTCACCTACAGATGGGCATTTAGGTTTACCAAAACCTATGAAAGAGTCAAATGTTCTTTTTCCTAGCATGGTATGAAACAAGACATCCGCACTTTTATGGCTAAATGTGATGGCTTTCAATGCAACAAGGGAGAAACATTCAAACCCCCAGGAACAATCCAACCCCTTCCAATTCCCCATTCTATCTGATGAGATATTTCTATGGATTTCATTGTGGGCCTACCTAAATATGGAAATAAGACAGTCATCATGGTGGTGGTTGATCATCTTTCCAAATATTCTCATTTGTGTTCTCTACCACATCCCTTCACCGCCTCCATAGTGTCTCAAGTTTTCATGGATAATATCTTCAAACTTCATGGCATGCCTTATTCTATTGTCTCTGACTGAGATCCCACTTTCACCAACAATTTTTGGCAAGAAGTGTTCAGGATATAGGGAATCCAATTTCATATCATCATGTCCTATCATCCCCAAAATGATGGCTAAACCGAAGTTGTCAAAAAGTGTTTGGAAATATATTTGAGGTGTTTTACATATGAGAGGAAAAATCAATGGGCTCAATGGTTACTCCTAGATGAATGGTGGTGAAACACTCTTACCATATACCTACTCGCATGAATCCTTTTGAAGCAGTATATGGACAAAATTCACCCTCAATTATCTCATACATTCTTGGTATCTCGAAGGTCTAGGCATTTGACCAAAATCATACAGTTCAAGAGACTATTCTTTGTACCCTCAAAGATAATTTGATCATGGTTCAAAATCACATGAAGTAACAAGCACATCAAGGTCACTCAGAACATCAATTTGCTGAAGGGGACCAGGTGTTTCTTCGATTGCAACCTTATAAGCGGACTTCACTCAAGGCTGACCATTGTCAGAAATGGGTGCCCAAATTTTATGGTCCTTATACAGTTCTCAAGCAAGTGGGGAAGGTGGCCTATCAGTTAGATTTTCCTAGTCATTATAAGATCCATCCTACTTTTCATGTCTCATGCTTAAATAAGGTGATTGGAACTAAGTGCCAAACTAAAACCAGTCTTCTCAAGTTGGATGAATAAGGCTCCATCTGGTTGCAGCCACAAGTAGTATTGGACCATTGTGAGTGTCGTCTCCACTACCACACCATCAAGGAATTGTTAGTATAATGGAAAGATACAACTCCAATAGATGCCACCTGTGAGCCAACTACCATTCTACAATAATTTTCTCATCTCAATCCTTGAGGAAAGGGCTGTTTCTTAAGGGGGAGGGCATGTTAGGGACCTAACCTCCCTAACTCCTCACATAGGTAGAATAATATATTTTCCATGTAACAAAGACCAATATTAATAAGGCCTAGTAATAAGGATGAATAATTCAAATGTAAGAATACCTAATAGAAGCTTCCACTTATAGAAGATCTTCATTTAGATTGTTCTTTTAGTAGATATATTTAGTATAAATAGGAGTTGAGGGAATGGGAACTCTTTTCTAAAGAATCATTGTAATAGAGAGTTTCTTTGTTGGAGGTTTCCCCCTCGAAGAGGAAAGTGAACATTGTTTCCTATCAATAAAGATATTATTTTGGTGCTATGGTTTCATATACTGTGTTGTTTTTTTGTTATTCTTTGTAGTATTTATGTTTTTCTACTATTATAATAGATCTGATACCTTACATTTCATGATTTGTTTTATAGAAGGTATCCTGATGGGATGGTGGCCCTAATTAGACTATAGTTGGTAGTGAGATGGATAGTATGTTGCATTAGGAGCCAGTGCCCCAGTGGTCTGATGGATTGGAAAGAGATCATAACGAAGTTAAACAAGTGAAAGGGATGTGTTTCATCAATGTCCAATTGTTGGGTAGGTGTTATATTCTTTGCATCTGTGAGTGGGGGCACATCATATTTGGTGACAGCGTTTTTTTCTATTTTTAGTGGTTTTCTAAATTAATCCCAGATTAAGGGATTAAGGTTTTAGTAGCTATGGGAAACCTAAAATATTGTATATATTGTATTGTGAATGGTGATATTAACACAATGAATATTTGAAATGTGCAACACCAAGGAAGGATGGTTTTCTCCCGGTTAAGTATTTACAGCGTAAATATAAGTGTAATGTGTGTATGAACAATTGATTACTTTATCTTTTTCTTAAGAATCAGTATGCTCTGCTTTACTTCATAGGTTTAAAACTTATAAGTGGTATCAAAATATTATTTTGGCTTCAAGGGGATGCCCTTGTTTTTTAGGGTTTGGCCTAGTCTTGATAGATCAATTTTATCTTGGGTCTATGATAAACATGGTTTCAGTGGGAGATTTGCAGTGGTGATTTTTGTGTTGAAAGATAACAGTGAGAATATCTAGAATCGAGATTGATAATTTCAATTGTAAAAATTTTGATATATGGAAGCTCAATATGGAGGAACTTCTTGTAGATAATTAACAATGGATCACTGTGGATATTTCTACATGACCTATTGGTACACAGTCTACTAGTACACAAACTATTGGTACATAATCATTTGGTACACAAACTACTAGCACTCAATCTACTAGTATGTCACAAGAATATTGGGAGAAGATAGATATAAGAGAAATAAGTATGATTTGACTCTTCCTGGAAGATTTGGTGTCACTGAATGTGTCAAGAGAATATACAACCAAGGAAATATTGTGGAATTTTTATCATTCAAAGTCCTTGGTAAACAAGTTTTATCTTCGAAAGAAGTTCTATCATCTTAGGATGGAAGATGGAGATTTTGTGAGAGAGCATCTAAATTCCTTCAATACTCTAGTAATTCAACTTGGATATTTTAATATTACACTTGCAAAAGAAGATAAGTGTATTACTTCGTTATGTTCTTTTCCAGACTCCTAGGATAATCTGGTTGTAGAAATTGGTAGTACCAATCAATATTCATTGAAGCATGAGGATGTAGTTACATCCTTGTTATTAGAAGAGATGAGGAAGAAAAGCATGGAAATTCATAGCACATATCCTTTATTTGTAAGAGTTTGTCCCAAATATAGGGATACAAATAAGTCTTCGGGGGGGGGGATCTAAATCTAAAGGTAGATATATATCCCCATGAAAATATTTGAGGAAATGTTGGAAATGTTGTAAAGTTGGTAATTATAAGAAAGATTGCAGGTCTAAGAAAGTTGATAAATCAAAGGAATTTGATAATGCCTCTTTTGCAGAGGTGAAAAACTCCACAAAAGGAGGTATTTTTACCTAACATCTATAGTTACACATGCATATCGTGATGTATGGTTAATATAATCAGGTACATCATTTCATATGACTCCTCACATAGAGTGGTTCAATGAATATGAAAAGTATGATGGTGGTGATGACTTCCTAGGAGATGACTCGACAACCAAAATCATGGGATGTCGAAGAGTTAATTTGTTGTTGAGATATGGAAGGATTACAAATATTCCTGGAGTGTTGCACATTCCATATCTAGCCAAGAGCCTGATATTTGTAAGTAAGTTGGATGATACATGTGTGGATACTTTATTGGGAAAGGTCACTTGCAAGACGATTAGAGAAGCAATGGTGTTTATGAAGGGAGTTTGATGTGGAACTTTGTACAAGTTGTTGGAAAGAACTTCTACTTGTGGGTGTGACATTTCTATTGTCCTTGAGCAGAGAAATAAACAAAAAAAGATCCATACTATCCCTGGAAATAATACCATGTTATGGCATTAAAGACTGGGACATATTGGGGAAAAGGGCCTTCGAACACTACGTTGTAAAGGTATGGCTGAAGGTGTTAAATATTAGAAATTTATTTGGGATGTATCAAAGAAAACCCCGAGGTAATTGTTTCAACCATCTTTAGATTGTATTCTGACCTATACAATTAGAGAGGGATCTCTCAAATGTCTAATGACTAGAAATAACTCAAGGGTTTCATCAATAAAGGCACAGAGGTCAGATTCTGAAAAAGTACAGGTTTTGTTTTGTTTTAAAAGGGCTGGTAGGAAAAACAAGGAAAAGGTACCATTGGGCAATGGAGTCAAGGCCTGAATTTCAATGTTTTTACAATGAACAACTCATTGGTTTCTTCCTACATATTTGAGGAAAAATAGGTGCTATGCTCAACAAATAAATGATATGAAATGAGAGATGGAAAGGAGAAGAAATCCCACTACACTACAAGCATCAATCAGTGGATGAATCTCTAGTGCAACTTTAGAAGAAAAGGACACAAAGATTAATTACTAAACATAGCATCAAATCAAGATGACTTTTTTAAAGGTAACCATTTATACATAACAAGAATCATCAGTGTGAAAGGAGCATTAAGCATGGATGAATTCCTGCCACTTATTCTCAGACAATGCTAGAAGAAAAACATAATCATGGAAACGATATACAAGAAACACATACTGAACATAAACATCGTGATGAATCTCAAATTTAAAAAAGAGGAAAATTTTGCATTAACTTCCAAGAAATAAACAAATCTTATTCCCCAAGGGTCTTTGCTTGAAAATAACCTCCTTTGAGTTTTGAAAATTCATCCCGGTTCACTCGAAAATCGTCCTAGGAGTCAACTGGTCAAAATTACTAGTTCACGGCATTGGCGCTGCGAACTTTCCTATAGCAGCCTGTTTTATTTTGTCCAAGATTCAACACTTCAAAAATTATGTTAGGAGTCAATACATGTTGAAAAAATCCATTATATTGATATATCATTGTATTAAGGTTGAATTTAAAAGGATGCAAAATATAAAAGTTTCAGCAGTCCTAGAACATAGTGTTTGCAGCATATTTCACAATGCACTGGTCTTTTAATTGTTTCTCTCAAATGCCAAATTGGTTCAGGATGAAATTTGGTCAGAAATTCAACAATGCAATCATCTTCCTCCACACAAAAAGTTCAGAAGAACCGAGATCGACATTTAAAAGTTATGTTGAAAATACGATTTTTCTGTGTATGAGATGATTTTGCAACACCCAGTGAGTTTTTCAACGCGCAATGAGTTTTGGAGCGCGTAGTGAATTTTGCAATGCACAGTTGCAAATCGAAATGGAAATAATAAATGATGAATCTTCCTTTTGAAGTAGACCCTTGGAGATGTTAGATGATTCCAGGCACAAAAACAATATTAGTGCTAATAGGCATGACTTTGCAAACTACTGACAAACCTATAACCTTATCTATGAAAATCATAGGCATGACTTTGCAAACTACTGACAGTTGATTTGAATATTGAGCATAGAGAACATATGATATTATTAACCCTATTCTCAATATTCAAATCAACTATTTTTTTTCATATTCACTGTCATGTTATTTAGCATCCAACTCCCCATTTCGAATCTATTTACATGCTTGATTATTGTTTTGAATCTCCTGAGAATCATCAAACATTCGTTGTAAGGACTTAGATATTCTTTCCATCAGAAGGAAAGACAAATCTAGATGAAAGGTTGTTGCATAATGGAGCATGGCAGCAACTTCAGTAGGTTGAATTTATTTGGGAAACTTGTAATAAATACTGAAAAACCTCATACTGGATGTAGAAATAGTTTCACTACTCTTCCTTTTCATGGCATAGAACTATGTAATATGTAGATCCAAATATTTCCTCTTGCCCCAAAATTTCAAAAAGACATTCTTCAATTCCTCCCATGAGCTAATTGTCTCTGGTGGCAAGTGTGTAAACCAGTCTTTGGTATCCCCTTTCAAGTATTGAGAGAAGGATATCATACAAACATCGTCATGATCAATCTCAAACAACTCTATAAAATGTTCAAAATATTGGATGTGTTTTTCAGTTGTGATGGTATTAGGTTCTCCATCAAACATAGGTAGGTACTTATAGTGCTTTGGAGGAAAATTATGAAGGATGTGAGGTAATTTTAAAGGTATGTATCTCTGTTAAATCTTGGAGGGTGTTGGATCAAGTACAAGAGGTGAAATATCAGCCTTGATTTCATGAGGCTCATCAACTTGGCTATGGTCATCACATGGATCAGATGGAAGATTTTGATCAAAATCAATGATACAATGAGGAGATATATGTACAACTTTAAGAGGAGGATGTACAAGTGCAAGATTCTCATGTTCATTATTGGAATGAAGCTAGTAAAGAAAATTGTGTTTAGCATGTTCACGAAAGGACAAAAGGTAATTAATAACAAAAAATCTCATGTCTTGGAAAAAACTCAACTTTAGGTACTTATTTTCTCCCATGATGTCCTTTCATACGTCTGTCAATGGATATCATTCTCTAGTGGAGTCTATGAATCACATTTGAAGCTTGATTGGAGTCACCAGGTGGAATCTTACAACCTTCTTGTGTCTAACCTCTGTCCACCATCAGAAATTAGGTCTAAACCTTGTCGTTTCTCCTAGGGAAAATGCACCTTTTGTTCCTTGACAACAATGCCAAAATGTTAACTCTCAGAAATTTCTTTGGGATGTATCAAAGAAAACCCATATGTAACTATTTCAACCAACTTTAGATTGTATTATGACCTATACAACCAAAGAGGGATCTCTCATATGTCTAATGACTAGTAATAACTCAAGGGTTTCATCAATAAATGCACATAGGTCAGATTCTACAATAGTACAGGTTTGTTTTTGTTTTAAAAGGGTTGGTAGGACAAACAAGGAAAATGTACCATTGGGCAATGGAGCCAAGGATCGAATTTCAATGTTTTTACAATCAACAGTTGGTTGTTTTATTACTACATATTTTATGCAAAATAGGTGCTATGCTCAACAAATAATTGATATGAAATGGGAGATGGAAAGGAGAAGAAATCCCACTAAACTACAGGAATCAATCAGTGGATGAATCTCTAGTGCAGCTTTAGAAGAAAGGACACAAAGATTAATTACTAAATAGAGCATCAAATGAAGATGAATTTTGTAAAGGTAAACATTTACACATAACAAGCATGATCAGTGTGAAAGTAGCATCAAACATGGATGAATTCCTACCACTTACTCTCAGACAATGCTAGCAGAAAAACATAATCATGGAAATGATATACAAGAAACACACATTGAACATAAACACCATGATGAATCTCAAATTTCAGAAAAAGGAAACTTTTTCATTAACTTCCAAGAAATAAACAATTCTTCTTCCCCAAGGGTCCATTCTTGAAAATAATTTCCTTTGAATTTTGAAAATTCATCTTGGTTCACCCAGAAATCGTCTTGGGAGTCAACACATCAAAATTACTAGTTCGCAATGTCGACGCTGCGAACTTTCCTGTAGCATCCTTTTTTTATTTTTTCCAATCTTCAACACTTAAAAAATTATGTTAATATTAAATACATGTTGCAAAACTACATTATCTTGATATATCATTGTTTTAAGGTTGAATTTGAAAGGATGCAAAAGATGAAAGTTTCAATAGTCCTAGAACAAAGTGTTTGTAAGATATTTCACAATGCACTGGTGTTTTAATTGTTTCTCTCAAATGTCAAACTGGGTCAAGCTAAAATTTGGTCAGCAAGTCAACAAGGATATCATATTCCTCCACAAAAATTTCAAAAGAACCCAGATCGGCATTTAAATGTTATGATGAAAATATGATTTTTCTGTGTACCAAGTGATTTTGTAGAAGTGAGTTTTGCAACGTGGAGTGAGTTTTGCAGTGCATAGTGAATTTTGCAGCGTGCAATTGCAAATGGAAATGGAAATAATAAATGATAAATATTCCTTTTGAAACTGACCCTTGGAGATGTTAGATGATTCCAGGCATAGAAACAATATTGGTGCTAGCAGGCATGACTTTGCAAACTCCCGACAAACCTCTAACCTTAGCTATGAAAATCATAGTGCTAACATAAGGTATGTCTAATTGCACCCTGGATTTTCATTTCTGTGAACAAAATCAAGTAAGATTCTCATCTGGTGCTACAAGAGCAAAGGGGATCTTAGATTTGATAAATAGTGATGTGTTTCGACCTATGCCTATTCCATCACTAGGTAAACATGTGTATTATGTTTCATTCATAGATGATTTATCAAGTAACATATGGATTTATTTTCTTAGGAAGAAATTTTAGGTATTTGATAAATTTAAAGAGTTTAAGGTTATGGTACAAAATTAGACAGAGAAAAAAATAAAGGTGTTGAGGACAGATAATGGTGGATAATTCTATGGGAATTAATTCAAAGAGTTATGTAATAAGTGTGGTATAGAAAGGTACAAGACTACTCCATACACACCTCAACAAAATGGGGTCGCGGAAAGGATGAATAGGAAGTTGATGGAAAAAACAAGGAGAATTCTCAGTGGTGTTAGGTTATGACAGGAATTCTAGGCAGAGGCAGTGGGAATAACATGTTACCCTAGTAAATAGATCACCTTCATCAACATTGGTAGACAAAAATCTTCATGAAGTATGGACTGGTAAGTAACCCTCTCTTGAACATCTCAAAGTGTTTTGTTGTGATGCTTATGTACATGTTCCAAGGTAAAATAGGATTAAGTTGGATAATAAAGCCGAAAAGTGTAACTTTATTAGTTATAAATATGGTATGAAAGGCTATAAGCATTGGAACCAAGAAACTAAGAAGAATCTTTACAATTAGGATGTTGTTTTTAGAGAGGTTAAAGATGTTCCCAAACATGAATTCCTACCAAGGTAAGAAGAACCTCAGAAAATAGAGTTTGGGTTAGATGATGCAAAATCAGAATAAACAGAAGACAATGAATTGGAAGAAGAAGAACATCATACTCTAGTACTAGGATATCAATGAGGGAAAGAAGGAAACCAAAAAGGTATAGCCCACCTAATTTCTGTGCTAATTTTTATTTATACATTATTGATGATGATCTTAGAACTATTAGGGAAGTAGTGTATTCAGAGGATAATAAACTCTGGAAGAAGGCCATGGTTGAAATGATGGATTCCTTGGATAAGAATGAGGCATGAAATCTAGTTGAGTTTCTAGGTGGAAGAAAGGCCATTGGAAGTAAATGGGTGTTTAAGAAGAAGTTGAATGCAGAAGGAAAAGTGGAGAAATACAAATCTTGGTTAGTAGCAAAAGGTTATTCCTAGGTAAAGGGAACTGACTTTGGAGAAAGTTTTTCTCCTATTTCCAAATCAACTTCTATTACATTTCTTTTATCTGTTGCCACTACTTTTTATTTTGAAGTAGAATGGATGGATGTGAAGACAACATTCCTACATGGGGATCTAGAAGAATAAATCTACATGAAGCAACTAGAAGGATTTGCAGTGAAGGGAAATAAAGAGCTTTTTTGTAAGCTAAATAAGTCACTATATAGTATGAAGCAATCACCTAGGATGTGGTACAAAAAGTTTGACACACACATCCTTGGACTGGGATTTGTAAGAAGTAGGGTAGATCATTGTGTATATTCCAAGCATGTTGGTAATCACTTCATTTATGTAGTGTTTTATGCCGATGACATGTTGTTGGTATGAAATAACATCGATGTTATCAAGGAGGTGAAATCGCAGTTATCCTCCAAATTTGACATGAAGGATCTCAGTGTTGATAACTTCATTCTTGGAAGGGAGATTAAAAGAGTTTGTGTAGACAAGAAACTCTAGTTGAATTAGAGAAAATATGTTGATACAATATTTGAAAGGTTTAATATGTGAGAAAGTAAACCTGTCAAGGTTCCTATTCCTGTAGGTGTAAAATTATTTGTATATCAATGTCCCAAGAAACAGGAAAATGAGGAGGACATGTCCCATGTTCCATATGCTAGTGAAGTGGGAAGTTTGATGTATGCAATGGTCTTTACTAAGCAAGATATTGCACATTTAGTGGGAGTTTTTAGTAGGTATATGTCAAAACCAAGGAAGGAGCATTGGACAACAGTGAAAAGGGTTTTCAGGTATTTCTATGGCACTTATATTTATGGATTGTGCTACCAAGGAAGACCAATATTGGACGTACATGGTTTTGTTGATGTAGACTGGGCTGGAGATCTAGATCGTAGAAGATCTACACGTGAGTATGTGTTTAACCTATTTGGAGGAGAAATCAATTGGATGAGAAACAAACAGGTTGTAGTGGCACTCTCAACTACAGAAGTTGAATACATGGAAGGCACTCATGAAAGAAAGGAATCAATATGGTTATATATATTGTGTTCAAGTATTGGTTTGGTACAAGAAGCAATAAGGTTAGATTGTGATAGTAAGAGTGAAATATTCCTGGAAAAGAACCCAACTTATCACTCAAACACAAAGCATATTGATGTTCAGTTTCACTTCGTAAGGGACATGGTTGAATACAAGAAGGTGTTTTTGGAGAAAGTTGACACTTTGAAGAATGTTGCAGATTCATTAACAAATTTGGTGAGCTCCGAGAAGTTCTCCCAGTGTAGAGAAACAAGTTGTTTCCCTCGATTGTTGACTATGTAATCTTGTGACCCCTTGTATGCAAAGAAAACAACAAATGAAGAATGTTGGGTAGCTGTTATATTATTTACATGTGTGTGGGGGGTGCATCAGATTTGATGACTATGTTTTTCTCTATTTTTAGAGGTTTTCTAGTTTAATTCGGGATTAAGGGATTAGAGTTTTCACAATTGTAGGATACCTAAAATATTGCATATATTGTATTGTGAATGATGAAATTAATATAATTAAGAGTTGAGAGGTGTGACACCAAGGAAGACTAGATTTCTCTTGGTTAAGGGTTTCCAGTGTAAATCTTTGTGTACTATGTGTATGAGCCATTGATTACTTTATGTTTTTCTTAAGAATTGGTATGCATTTCTTTACTTCACAGGTTTGAAACTTACACCAGTGGCCCAGTGATCAAAGCCACGTCGGTGCCACATCAACAGGTTGCCATAACTGGAGCCATTTTCTTATTTTGGACATAACTGGAGCATATGAAGTCATATTTAAATGAAACTTATGTGTTTTGTCTGCAATGAGGAGATCTACAAAAGAGCCATGGAGGGACACTACATGTTTCTGCTTGGATCTTTTAGAAATTGCAAAATAGTGGTTTTTAATGATCTAGGTCTAGATCATTGGTAGAGGTATATATTAAGCTGTAATTCTTTGAGGGGGTCCAAAAGGCAGACGTTAAAATAACCTAGGAAGGATTTGAATAAATTCTAAGGGATTTGGAATGAGAACACTTAAATGGGGATTTTTTGGATTTTCGGAGGAAAAGCGTCCGTAGAAGGAAAACTAGAAAAAATTATTTACTCGACATTGTTTACACTCATCAATCCAAAAAAAATTGATGTACTGAAGTTTTTCCATAAATGCGCAGTTTGGGAGATAACATGTTTGGATAAAAATTACAAGTCTAGAAAAAGGGGTGAAGAAGAACAAAGGTGTCAGTTTCCTATTGCTATAATGTTTTACTCGAACATTAGTTTCACAATATCAGAGTCTTTATGAATTCATTTTCATATTATTATATATGTGTAATACAAAATTTTATCTGGTTCTTGACCAATCTACTACTACAAGTGACAAACGTTGGTATCAAGGATTAATTGCACGATAATGAAAAGTGTAAAAATGGGGTGAATTAACAATATTCAATTTCCTATAACTTTCTGATCAAACCTCATATTTTGGAAAGTAATTAATCATTACAAATATATTGGATAGAAGAATCCACATATCCACCCATAATTACGAAATGAGTAGATAAACTCACAAGGAATCAAAAGGAAGATGATCGTTGACCATAAGGGAAAAAGTGTGCATATGTATCCAGAATTCTAAATTATAGTTTTTGGATAACAAATGTGGTTGTATGGAAATTTATCAGAAGCTTAAGGTTACTTATGGAACATATAATATTTATAAGGATGTCTATATATATGTGGAATATGCAAGAGAAAGTTGTAGGTATGAGGGAAAAGGCAAGGACAATTCTTCAAAAGAAAAAGAAAAATGTGCATTGGTTTCTTTAAGAAGCTGCAAGGATTAGACTTCTTAGTGCAATGAGTAGTTTGGAAGATCTCTAATGAATTTTTATTTGAACAAATAAATAAATAAATTTCCAGATGGAAAATGTGCATATCAAATGTGGATGCTAGGTAAGAAAGCGAGTCCACAATTTATGATAATGCATGAACAATGGGTACACATGAAAGATGGAAGGATGGTTTATATAGCAGGTGAAATAGGTTGAACTTGGTATTAAGGATGAGAAGAGACACTTGAAGAAAAAGTTCCATGCCAAGGATTATTCAGAAAATGATTAGGGGCCATGAATGAGCAATGTTAAGAGATGAATCTGGGTGCAACCCTAAGGGTTTGGGAATCCAAGAAGATAGTGGTGTGATAAAGAGGGCCATAATGCATATATGAAGGTAAGGTGAAACATCTACAAGAATCAATTTTGCATATTTGGAGTAGTACCTCAACTATTGTTATCATAAATTCCTAATGGAGGCATTGTATAAATGTCAGAACTTCAGGTAAGAATAAATGAAGGCACATGTATGATAAACAGTGCTAGCAGGTGCATAAAGAAGGAATTATAGGAAGAAATTCTTGAGAAGGATGCATTTAGACTTCGAGGAAGAGTACTCCATAAATGGAAGAAGGATTCTAGTACTGATCAAATTCCTTAAGCATCATGAGATAATTGAAGAGGTCCCATGAGTTGGATGCCAATCTAATTGGAGTTTATTGCAACACTCAAGAGATGATGACAACAATGAAAGGGAATTGATTATGCATGTAGAGAATGTTGAGTACTTTTCAAGGGTACTGAGTGTATCTCCAAGGTGTAATGGGATGGTAATTCAAGAAGAACACAAATAGGTAAGTGGTCTTCAATGTTGGGTATGTGTTATATTCTTTGCACGTGTGTGTGTGGGCGCGTCAAATATGACAACTGCATCTGACGATCCCTCGTAGTAGTGCTCTGTTTGTGTCGTGTGCATCGGGCGCTTTCCTAGGGGGTTCCTAGGGGGGGGCAGGTATGACCCTCCCTGGTTTTTGCTATTTTTAGTGAATTTTTCTATTTTTAGCGGTTTACTAAAAATAATCTCGGTTTTAGGGATTAGGGTTTTGGTATCTACAGAATGCCTAAAAACATTGTATATATTATATAGTCAATGGTGAAATTTGATATAATGAATATAAGAAAGGTTTTCCCGGTTGAGGGTTTCCGGTATAAAATCTCTGTGTACTTTGTGTATGAGCCATTGATTAAATTCTATTTTTCTTAAGAATCTATATGCATTGCTTTACTTCACAGGGTTAAAATTTACATGTGGTATCAGAGTTCATTTTTGGCTTCAGAGGGACGCCTTTTTTGTTGAGGGTTTGGCTCGGTCTTGATAGATCAAGTTTATCTTGGGTCTGTGATAAACCTGGGTTTAGTGGGAGATTTTGCAGTGGTGATTTGAGTGCAGAAAGAGGAATGGCGAGTTCTTCTAAAATCGAGATAGAGAAGCTCAATGGTAAAACATTTGAGCTATGGAAGCTGAAAATGGAGGACCTTCTTGTAGACAAAGAACAATGGATTGTTGTGGATCCTGGTACACAACCTACTAGTACACCATCTACTAGCACACAGGCTACTGGTACACAACCTACCAGTACACAAACTACCATTACACCACCTATTGGTATGTCGAAGGAAGATTGGGAGAAGTTGGACAAAATAGTAAGGAGTACTATTCGACTCTGTCTGGTAGATTCGGTGTTGTTGAATGTCTCGGGAGAATCTACAGCCAAGGAAATATGGGAAAAGATGGGGAATTTGTATCAATCAAAGTCCCTGGTAAACAAGTTGTTTCTTTGAAAGAATTTGTATCATCTTAGGATGGAAGATGGAGATTCTGTGATAGAACATCTAAATGCCTTTAATACTCTAGTAAGTCAACTTGGCTCTGTTAATATTACGATTGCAGAAGAACATAAGTGTATTACTTTGTTATGTTCTTTGCCAGACTCTTGGGATAATTTGGTTGTAGCAATAGGTAGTACCACTCAATCTACATTGAAGTATGAGGATTTAGTTGCATCCTTGTTATCTAAAGAGATGAGGCGAAAAAGCATGGACGATAACAACACAAATGCTTTATTTGTAAGAGGGCATACCCAAGACAGGAACCCTGGTAAGCCTTTGGGGTGGAGATCTAAATCTACAGATAGATCTAAGTCTCTAGAAAAATCTTTGAGGAAATCCTAGAAGTGTGGTAAAATAGGGCATTATAAGAAAGATTGCAAGTCTAAGAAGGTTGAAAAACCAAAGGGATCTGATAGTACCTCTTCCACAGAGGCGAAAAACTCCACTGAAGAAGGAGGTGATGTTTACCTAGCATCTACAAGTACACATGCAGACCATGATGTATGGTTGATCGACTTAGGTGTGTCATACCATATGACTCCTCACATGGAGTGGTTCTCTAAATATGAAAAATATGATGGTGGTGATGTATTCCTAGGAGATGAATCGACAACAAAAATGTTGGGAAGTGGAAGGGTTAAATTGCTACTAAAATATGGAAGGATTAGAACTCTTCCTAGGGTTCTGCACATTCCAAAACTAGCCAGGAGCCTAATATCTATAAGCAAGATGGATGATGTAGGAGTGGATACTGTATTTGGAAAGAACACTTGCAAGATGGTACGAGGAGCAATGGTGTTAATGAGGGGAGTTCAGTGTGGAAATCTGTACAAGTTGTTGGGAAGCACTTATACTAATGGGTGTAACAATTCTGTTGTCCTTGAGTAGAAAAATAAAGAAGACAAGAGCAATATCATCCCTGAAAAGAAGACCATGTTGTGGCATCAAATACTGGGACATATTGGAGAAAAGGGCCTTCAAACACTACACGGTAAAGGTATGGTTGAAGGTATGTCTAATTGCACTCTAGATTTTGATTTCTGTGAACATTGCATATATGGTAAACAGAATCGAGTAAGATTCCCATCTGGTGCTATAAGAGCAAAAGGGATCTTAGAGTTGATACACAGTGATGTGTTTGGACCTGTTCTTGTTCCATCCCTAGGTAAATATGTGTATTATGTTTCATTCATAGATGATTTTTCAAGGAACACATGGATTTATTTTCTTCGAAATAAATTTGAGGTATTTGATAAATTTAAAGAGTTTAAGGCTCTGGTAGAAAATCAGACAGAGAAGAAAATAAATGTATTGAGAACAGATAATGGTGGAGAATTTTGTGGAAATGAATTCGAAGAATTTTGTAATAAGTGTGGTATAGCAAGGTAGAAGACTACTCCATACACTCCTCAGTAGAATGGAGTTGCAGAAAGGATGAATAGGACACTGATGGAAAAAGCAAGGAGCATGCTCAGTGGTGCCAGGTTAGGACACGAATTATGGGCAAAGGCAGTGGGTATAGCATGTTACCTGGTCAATCGATCGCCTTCATCAGCGTTGGGCGATAAAACTCCACATGAGGTATGGTCTGGAAAGAAACCCTCTCTTCAACATTTTAGAGTGTTTGGTTGTGATGCTTATGTACATGTTCCAAAGGAAAGTAGGAGTAAGTTGGATAAAAAGGTTGAAAAGTGTATCTTTATTGGTTATAAGGATTGTGTGAAAGGTTATAAACTTTGGAACCCAGAAACTAAGAAGATTGTTTACAGTTGAGATGTTGTGTTCAGAGAGGTAAAAGATGTGTCCAAACAGAAATTCCTACCAACACAAGACAAACCTGAGAAAATAGATCTTGAGTTGGATGATGCAAAATATGAATCATCTGAAGAAGAGGAAGCAACAGAAGAAGAAGAAGAGCCTCATACCCCAGTATTGAAGAGATCAGTGAGAGATAAAAAGCAACCAGAAAGGTACATTCCACCTGATTTCTGTTCAAATTTTTCTTTATCTATTACTGATGATGATCCCAGAACTGTCAGGGAAGTAGTGAATTCAGAGGATAGTAAACTCTGGAATAAGGCCATGGTTGAAGAAATGGATGCCTTGGATAAGAATGAGGCATGGGATATAGTTGAGTT
>ML777648.1:2255168-2271995 GCA_009831015.1 Picea engelmannii
CCTTCTAAAGGTTTTGGACTCAATTTTCCAAAGTGAGACTTGCCACTAAAATGGCCATGCAAGTCCACTCCATTTTTTTCCACCCAAAAAGTACTAAAATAGATGACAAATTATATGATGATCCATTCCAAATCAAAGTTTATGGATGATGGGATCATTAAATTACATAGTCAATGAATTAATGTATAAATAAGATCTCACACAATGTAAATACAAATCAATGATCACTAAATTATTATAATCATCTTAATATTCTTAAAATCATAATAAAAATAATATATATATATATAATTTAACTCAATTGTCTTAATCATCCACCCAAAATATTTTCATTATAAAAGAAAACATTGTAAATCCAAACTATTCTCAAATTATATGTAATACAACTTTATTGATTTTTTTTCATCATAAAAAAAATAATTAATACTTATCCAACAAATTGGTATTTTGAGCTCATACTCCCATCATTAAAAAAAAAAAAATTAATACTTATCCAACAAATTGGTTTAAGCAAAACTTACTATCATACTTTATCATTTATATACTTTATGATTTATATAATATATTTTGAGCTCATACTCCCATCATAAAAAAAAATTAATTAATACTTATCCAACAAATTGGTATTTTGAGCTCATACTCCCATCATAAAAAAAAAAATTAATACTTATCCAACAAATTGGTTGAAGCAAAACTTACTATCATACTTTATCATTTATATACTTTATGATTTATATAATATATTTTGAGCTCATACTCCCATCATAAAAAGAAAATAATTAATACTTATCCAACAAATTGGTATTTTGAGCTCATACTTTCATCATACAAAAAAAAAAATTAATACTTATCCAACAAATTGGTTTAAGCAAAACTTACTATCATACTTTATCATTGATATACTTTACGATTTATATAATCTAGTTTGAACTCATACTCCCCAAAATTTATAGTGAACTTTACAACATCATCTAAATCTTTAGTTCATACTTACTATCATACTTAGTTCATCATCATCATCTAAAACTTACTATCATACTTTATCATTTATATACTTTATGATTTATATAATATATTTTGAGCTCATACTCCCCAAAATTTATAGTGAACTTTACAACATCATCTAAATCTTTAGTTCAACTCACTGTCTATACGTTTTGGCCAGTGGAAAGTTTTAAAAAATTACAAATAACACATAGGAGCGTGTAGTTGTGTCTCACCCAAAAAGTTGATGATTACGCTTCCCCTAATTTTGGAATATAAAAAGTACTCATATTCCCCCAAAAAGTTGAGTGATCTTCACAAAATCATCTAAATCTTTAGTTCAACTCACAAGGTACTGAGTACGTTTTGAGAATTGGCAGGGCTTTTTAGAGCAAAGTTAAAAAAAATGGAGTAGGTTAATTAAGAAGTAATCTTTTTTTCTTGAATTTAGCTTTTTCAGATAAAAAATGGATTTAAATTTGGTTAGATTTTTAGAGATAGTCTGAGTTTTATATGGATCAAAGTTTTATGTATTTCAAAATTTTATTTTGGGATTTTGCTTTATTTTAAACCAACCCAAATACTGGAATTGGCCAGAAATTTAAAAATAAACCGCCAAAAATTCCATGGAAAAAATAACTCAGATTGCTCCATAGTTAATTCACTCCAAATTTTTTTTACAAATAGAAGCGTGTAGTTGTCTGTCGTTCCGAACAAGTTGATGATCCTGTCTCCTCCGTGTGTAGTTGTCTGTCGTTCCAAACAAGTTGATGATCCTGCCTCCTCCGCTATCGTTGGAATACAAAAAAAGAAAGTTTAGTTCTTTTTCTTTCTTTTCTTTCCACTATGTTAATTTCATAAATTTCCTTTTACGGTATAGAGGCAGTTGGGATGCGGGAAAGAGATTCAGACGAAATAGTTGTCGGAGACATTTCTTATCAGTTTCATGAAGAGTTGTCGGAGACATTTCTTATCAGTTTGATGAAGAGCAGAGAACAAACGAATAGTTGCGGAGCATCATCCATATTACCTTTCAGAAAAGTCATTTGCCAACGGAGTTCGAAGAGTCGATGAGAATCCAACCTTATTCGAATCAATGACACAGCTGATGAGTTCGTCATTATTCGAATACAAAGATGACATGACAATTGAATGCTTTCGATGGCAGGCTTGAAACTGTATTCGAAAAGCTTTTATTTTGTTCATTTGATTTAAATGCCGTTACTTTTCAACGTTCTTTTACAGGCTTTAAGTACATCCACGTAGTTTGAGTGATTCGTCGGGACTTTCGTGTAGATGCTTCTCCTTTCTAGTCTGATCAGTCTGACAAGATTCAGATTGAGCTGGCTACACTCTACTGCTCCGAACATATTCGGTGGTTAGCTTAGGAATAATAATGGTTGCTGGATGCCTCCTCCTCTTTAATATAAAGCTCCGCTATCAGAATAATATCGTCCACCGCCCTGTATTCTTTTCGAATACGGTGAATCAGCTTTTCGATTGCAATCCTCCCACTATATGTGCTTTTTAGATTGCAAGGATAGGTCACATATTGGAATATTTTTATTTCCAACGGATTCCATGATCTTTGGAAAATTATGAGCCGTAGTTATCACTGGAAAATTGGAAGTCCTGGTTTATAGGGAAATTCTCCAATCGCATTACGCTGTTACGATGATAGTTGACTTCCAGTATATGTCCTGTTAGATTGCAATGATCTGTCAGATTTGGAATATTTTTATTTCCAACGGATTCCATGAATTTTAGAAAATTACGAGTCAGTCGTAGTTATCGCTGGAAAATTGGGAGTCATGGTTTACATGAAAAATCTCCAATCGCATTATGCTGTTACGTTGATAGTTGGCTGGTTGAGTTTTTCGCCACTGTAGTTCGAGGGCCGAGTTCTTTAGCACTTAGTTTATTTTCAAAATAATTATACTGAATCAAATTTTGGTAAGACCGATGACGATTGCCATAACGGTCATTTTTAAGCAGAAAGGCTAGGCTTACACCTATTGGCATTGGCAGTGGGTACATTTAATAGGTTTTTATTTGTTATTACTTCAAAGGCGTACACCTATTGACAATGGTCACATTTAATAGGTTTTTAGTTCTTAATACGTTTTCTATGGACGAGATTAAATATGCCTAGAGTATTCTTAGTCGTCACAATAAATGAATGGCTCTGATTTCATCCATTAACTTCGGAGCTGTTATAAAGATATCCGTTTATATGTTTACTTTTTTACATTTACCTAATCGTGTTTAAAAATTACTGTGTTCACTAACTTATTGCCAAGTCTACCTGATTAAAAAATATTAAAGTATTAAGGTGGCCACGTTTCTGTGCTGGCATCACCAGCAATCACCAGTAGGAAGTTTAACAGCCAGCCACCTTTCGACCTTCACCAGCGGCTACTGTGCTAATTATATATATCTTCATAATAAAAATCTATTGACAAAGCCCGGACGGTCATTCTCTCTGACAATGAGGGGAGCGAATGACAAATACTTGGAGATCCTATGCCCTCCATAATATGGATCCAAATCGCTGAACTCCAAATACAGTAGACTATTTTAAGTACCATGTAGAATAATAGTTTACTGGGTTTTTTTGTTTTTTGTTTTTGATAAAAAGGTGGTCAATATCCAGCTTGTTACTTAGTAGTAGATGGATTGTTGTTGGATCTGAATTGCTTTTACATCCAATTGCTTATAATCTACTTTTTGCAGCATTTAATGCAGCTTATAATTCACCATTCAATGTTGTAGTATTGGCCAAAACATAACACTTAGGAGATACCAGCTTGAAGGGAATCAATACACATACAATATATAACTTTTTAACAAAAATATCGTTTACTTCATAGTATAGAATATATTAGATCAATTTTAAACTTGAATCTATTAAATATCTAGAGGGATCAAATTTATTGAGGTATAAAGATTTTTTATCATTTCATTATATATCATGTATTAATTCTTTTCTTTGTATTAAATGATAAAACAAAAAAACATTTTCAAAAATTTAATCATTCTCAATGTTTAATAGATTGGAGTTTAACATAGATATAAGTTGATTTAATATTTTAAATATTATCATATATAAATAGATTGGAATTTAACATAAATATAAATTGATTTAATATTTTAAATATTATCATACTTAATTATTATTTTTTATTGTCATATACCTAAACATAACTTTAAATAACATCTCCCCATACCACATCTACATTGTAAAACACTTCATTGCTCTCTATACAAATATCTAAAATACAACATATACTTCTAAATTAAATACTTACAAACATTTTACAAAATACAATTGTATTTTTTTTTCCACATCTACACTGTAAAACACTTCACAGCTCTCTATACAAATATCTAAAATACAACATATACTTCTAAATTAAATACTTACAAACATTTTACAAAATACAATTGTATTTTTTTATCACAATACATTTATAGCACTATGATGTTCAGTTTACAAATATTGATGAAAGCAGTTTTCTGATGTTCAGTTTACAAATATTGATGAAAGCAGTTTTCATCTCACGAAAAGTTTATAAAAAATGAAAATTTACTTTCAAAAGATTCATTAAAACTTATATTGTTTTAATCTACATTTCACATAGATTTATAAATTAAATTAAAAATATAAACTAAACTTATAATCAAAATGAGTTCATTTTATATTAAAATATTTTTACAGTGCTGTATTTTTTTATTTAAATATTATGTACAGCCATTTTAATC
Source organism: Picea engelmannii (assembly GCA_009831015.1). Classification (NCBI taxonomy): domain Eukaryota; kingdom Viridiplantae; phylum Streptophyta; class Pinopsida; order Pinales; family Pinaceae; genus Picea; species Picea engelmannii. Next base: position 2,259,915 of record ML777648.1, read on the forward strand.
ATAATAGAATGTTTAGTATTTAAGCCCTTATTCTAATTCAACCTTTAATATATTGATATGAGTGGTTTATATAAACATTTTAATCGTGGTGAAATGGTTGGTATGAGGTTTCGTTTATTCTTATTTATTTTTTAAAATTTGAGGTTTTGAAATTAGATTTTTCAATTTCAAGATTTTGAAATTAGATTTTTCAATTCCAAGATTATTTGAAAAATATTTTAATTAATCTCAAAAAATAATATGGAAATGAATGAAATGAAGAAAGATAATATTTAATAATTATTTTTTATAAAATAATATGAAAATGAATGAAATGAAGAAACACAACATTTCATAAGTTTAATTTAATCTTCAAATCTAAAGAGGTAGAGTATTTATGCCTTTATAAACCTTAGCAATCAAATTATTGCACAGAGGGGTCCCTTGTCCCACAAACAAGTAGATAGCCTACACCAATTTGATGGTTGGCATGACCATGACTTTAAAAATAAATTAATATTTTTTTTTCCGAGAAAATTTCTTTATTATCACTGTAACTGTAATACGTTGTTCCATACATGCCTTAAGCAAAAAAGCCTATCTTTTTCATATGTTTCCCTTTCCCTTAGTCAAACTCGGCTCACCAATCCACTAATATTTTTACAAAAGCATTACAAAATACATTTTTCCATCATACTACAACAATACCTAGCAATGTTTGAACATATACTAGAACCAGAATTCCATAGCTTCTATTTCCTTCCCATCAAGGAACTCGTAGTACCTGAATGTTCCATTTGGAAGTCTCAACGCTTCTTTGGACAATTCGTCTGCTTTGGAGTTCAACTCGTGAATAATGTGAAGGAAGGAGAGCCTCTCAAAGGCATGAAAAGTGAGTTTGATATCTTGCATAATATTTTGAAGTCTAATATCTTGTGCTGAGTTTTTTCCATTTTCCCAATCTATCACCAGCTTTGAATCTCCCATGACCTATCAATTCCTGACATTTTTTCCTTTTGTTCTCTCTAGAAGGGTCCATAAGGCTATATATTTCACTCGGTTGTTGGAACCTGGCCCTGACGCGTATTTGATGAAAATATAGTGTTTATGACTGATGTAAAGAACCACCCTGACTCCATACATAGGAGGATGGCCCTAACTGCCACCATTGAAATATCCCCAAGGGGTGGTATAGTCTATTTCAGGGAGCAGAGGGATCCGATGGGTCTTTTTTTTTTGTTTCTTTATAAATTCCATCGTTTTCCCCATTGTTAGGGTTGTCGTTACTTCAAGAGGGACATGTCTATCATTGTGAATATTTGAATTGCACGCCCACAACAAAATTGTTGACAAGTATGCTCGGTAAGTTGGTGTAAAGATTCATTGACCTATACAAAATCCAATCTTTGATACATTCCTCCAATCTCGGTTTATTCCAGTCGATTTTGGCATGTAGCTTTTCTTTAACTAAGTGAAAAAATGGGAAAAATGAATAAATAGATGAGAAATTGTTTCATAGCTTGCTTTACAAAGGGAGCACTAGTTGGGACTATTCCATCCCCTTTTGATGATATTATCCATGGCAAGTAATTTGTTGTTTAAACTGACCCACATCGTAAGATTGCATCTAGGCGAGGTGGTGATTTTCCACATTTTACCCCACCACCATTTTTTTTCTCCCAAAAAGTACATATCAGTCCAAGCTTTCTAACCAAGTTTTGTTGTGAAAGATCCGTTGTTAAAGTTTTTCGTCCAAACCAAGGATTCCTCTATGTCTTCATCTAGAAAAATGTGGTTTTCACATAAATTTCCCATGTAGGAATTCCATTCATCATGGAGATCCTCAGATAGATTTAAAGCAACTGCATAGATCCATCCTAGGCAGCCTCTTGGTTGTAGGAAGCCAATTTTGGTGTCTTAGGAAAAATATTTTGTGGACTACTAAGGATTGAATCAAACAAGGGGAGAGCACAAAGTCGTCCCTGACTCCCAGCCAAGGATATTTCCCTATTCTGATGCTTCTACCATTTCCTACTTTCTAAGAAGTCCATAGTCCCACCAAAGGAAAATCTTTGACTGAGGCTTTCCACACTATTGACCCTTTATTTGATTTAAAAGGGGTTCAAAACTATTCATGGATAGATTGGATGGGGAGGTATTTTGACGAGATTACTCGTGTCCAAAGAGGATCACTCGTAGTTAACCTCCAAACATTTATTCCTGCAAGGGCTTGAGAAAAGAGGTGAATCTCTTTAATCCACCAACCTCCTAACTCCTTTGGGGAAGCTACCAAGGACCACTTCGCTAGGTGAGGGCCTTTTTTTTTCCATTCCACAGGAAACGAAAGAAGATGCTTTGAATCTTGTTGAGTATCGTTTTAGGCACAACCGCTATAAAATTCCAATATATTGGTATTCCTTGGAGCATCGATTTTAGTATTACTAATCTCCCTCCTCTAGATAGGAGACGGTGAACCCAAAGTGAATTTTTGGATTCCACCTTGCATATGAGAAAATTACAATTTGTTACTCTATAGTTGTCCGTTTTTAGTGCAAGACCAAGTTATTTTAAACCTTCATCCATAGACTTGTCTTGTGTAGGGAGGAGCTCAAGAATCTCATTTCAAAATTGCTCGGGACATTTTGAAATGATGATACATGATTTATCCAAGTTGATGGACATCCATGTTGTCGTGCAGAGGAGATCTACGCAATCCTTAAGGAACTTGGCATCTCGAACGGTACCCTTTATACTACAGAAGATATCGTCAACAAATTGCAGGTGGGATATTTCTTCTTTGTTAGTCACCTTTATGCCTTGGAGAATACCTTCACTCATTTAGGAGCCTGCTTAAGGCTTCTACAATAATTAGAAACAAAAATGGCAAAAGAGGACAATCTTGTCTTAGGCCTCGGGAGGCTTTGAAAAACCTCGAAGGGGATCCATTTATTAAGACAAAGAAGGAAACACTCTACAAACAACCCATGATCAAATTTATAGAGTTTAGGTTTAATCCTAGTTGGAGAAAGGCTAGCCGAAGAAACGTCCAATTGAACCTATCATATTCTTTTGTAAGGTCCAGTTTAAGGAGGGTCGCTTTCAATTTTCTTTGTTTGATAGAGTGCAGTGTTTCTTGAGACATTATGACTGCATCATGTATATGTTTGTCATGAAAAAATCCAAATTTGTCTTCTCCAATAAACCCACTCATTAGAGGTTTTAACCGGTGAGTGATCACCTTGGAAATTAGTTTGTAAATTACATTGCAACAAGAGATCGATTGATAGTCACTAAACAAGTCTACCTTTTGAGTCTTTGGTATAAGGAAGATGTGAGTAGAGTTGAAGGAGTTGATGAATTTTCCATTTCTTTTAGATTATGTGACCACTTTTAGGAGATCGTTCTTGAGAATATCGTAGAAATGTTTGAAAAACTCAACCGTGAAACCATTCAGACCCAAAATTTTGTCGTGTTACATTGAGAAAAGAGCATCGTGAATCTCTAAATCAAAGATTTCAACCTCCAATGACTGGTTCATTTCATCCGTGAAAATAGTTGGGAATTTGGAGACTACTGAGATAATTTCCTGGATTGGACATCCTTCAGGTTGACGAAATTGTGATTCGAATAACTTTTCCCCCACCTCTTCTTTTTCCTTAAAGGAGCCGACATTAACACCTTTAACATTTTTGATATCCCAAATCGTATTGATTTTCTTCCGATATTTGGCATATTGATGCAAAAACCTTGTGTTATTGTCTCCTGCCTCCAACTATAACACCTTGCTTTTCAACCTCTAGAAATTCTCCTCCTTTTCCAACCAGTCTAATTTACAGGCCTCCAAGGATTTAAGTTCCTCTAGTTGAGCTTTGGAGGGACGATTTCTATCCAAAGAAATAACCAAATTGGATACGTCATTTTCAATTTCAATTATTTCCCTCTAAGAACGAGCTTTATAGATAGGGATCCATTTTTTGATTCCCCATTTGACCCTCACAAGGTTCACTACCATTTTTTTCATCGTACAAATGGGGTTGGAGGGATCCAATCTTCTCCATTATGAGAGGAACGAAATTTCGAAGTCCTCTTCTACCAGCTAAATTTTGTTGATTTTTAGGGGAATAGGTGGGGATACTTCTTTAAAGAGTATCTGCATCGAAATAGGGTGATGATCAGACAATCCCCCTTTCGATATTTACACTCTTACCCATACTCTTGTTTCCATTAAATCTTCATAGACTATGAATCTAACTAGTCTCTTCGCCACAACCTCCTCTCCCGTTCTACCATTCCTCCAGGTTGGGGACGTTTTGAGGGGTTTTATGTCAGCCAACTTATGTTTTTCCATTAGTGAGAGGAAAAAATTCCACTTCCCATCAATTCTTGGGTTAGATACCTAGGCCTCTCTCAGTGAAAGAGAAAAATTGACGTCCCCTACAATTATAGAGAAAGGTATCATTAAATCTCATACAAAAGAAATTTACTCCCAAAAGGGATTCGATTAGACTAAGGTCCATAGATATTTACAAAGTTCCTTCTAGAAGGGATTTGATTAGAATAAGGTCCATAGATATTCACAAATGTGATAGTTTTTTCACTATTTTTGTGCTTTAGACAAACTGCAATGGTTGACCAGAAGCCGGTAGATATTTGAGCCATGAAGTCAAGGCTCTAGCCTATAATTAGTCCCCAGACAATCGTTCAACATTAGTAGAGAATAAATACTAGTTCTTTAGCCATGACCGTAGGGAGGTCCTAGCTTTGTCCCCATTGCACATCGTTTCTTGGATCATCACAATGTCTCTCTTTAGGTTACACAATAACCTTTTGAGGGCAATTTTTTTTCGGCCCCCCCCTATACCTATGGTGTTAAAGGAGAGGATCAACATTGAGCATGGGTGGTATGGGTTTCCATGATATAAGGGCCCTGGTGATGGGAATTTTTCTGTCTTTCCTAATTTCTTCTACTTCCTTTTCTTGCGCCTTTGATAAGTGGGATTTCCTCCCCACGGGGTTAGTTTGAGGAGGGTCCAACTCCATCCCACCTTTGGATGGGACTACGTTTAGATGAGATACCTTGGAATGGATCTTATAAATCTTCCTTATTGGTTTGGGGGAGGACCTTGGCAAGGGAGGTCGGGACGATGGGGGGGCAGTGGATCGTCAACAAAGGGAGAGGGGGAGCAGGGGGGAGGGGAGGGAGAGGACATCTTAGGGGAGGAAGGGGGTAACATGGAATGGGAAAAATTGGGTTGGGGATGGGAGCTATGAGGATGGGTGGACTCTGAGGGGGGGATAGTGGTCTCTTCGGACATGAGGGCCTCAAATTGTAGGGAAGCAAGGGGGGAGCGAGGTTTCCTTAAGTCCTCCAATTCATTAGAGATAATCTTGGGGGTGAAATTATATTCAAAAAGAAAAGAATTCAAACAGGGCGTATATGAAAAATTACCTAAGGAGGTCTTGTCCAACTTTGTAGTGGCTTGACCTTTGGAATATGGGGCCAGAGTATCTTGTGGCATTACCTATAAGTCTGGCTTGGCAAGCTCTATTGTGGCTCAAACTCAGGGATTCGAACTAGGAGAAGCTTGAAGCACTACCTTTGTAATTTTTCCATTTTCAAGTGACATTGAGTCCACAAATTCCTTCCCTTCTAAGGTAGAATTCCTTCTCCAAATATTATAGTGCTTCAGGGAGTGGGGAGAGAAATTATTATAGTTCGAATTCAAGTGCCCTATCTCGTGACATCTATAGAACCGAAATGGAATTCTCCAGTAGTCCACTTATTGGTGCAAGATATTTGAACCCATAACTAGATCCACAGAGCCTACTAAACCTTCTCTTGTGTCTACTTCCACCTTCACCCAATCCCATATGTGGTCGGGTTTCGAGAACCATTTGGGTTCTAACTTGATAAAGATTTCAATTTTGTTGCCAATGGCTTCTAAAGCCTCCTTGGACTAGAAATCTAGTGGCAGCCCGGAGATTATGGACCATACCTTTTTTTCATAGATTAGTTCTCTCATGGGGTTGAAATCAACTATCCATTCCTTCAGAGTCAAGGTGGAGGGTCCCCACTCCCAATTTGTTTTAGGAGTGATTCAAAATCCTTATGCGATTTAAGGATAAAACCATTCTAGTCGTGTGCGAGGACAAAATATTTGGGAAGATAGTTGAGGAGCAGTTTTTAAGATTTGTCCATCCATATTTATAGGGCTTGGACACCTGCAAAATTTCCATTAAATATGCCAATGAGGGTTTTCCCAAAAAATACATATATTTCTCCCATAGCAATGTCTCTTCCTACTACCAATTCCACATTCCCCCTTTTTCCTTAATACACTTTGAAGGCCTGCATCTAGGCGAAATCTTCTTGTCCTTCACAGGAGCGGAAATTAGGCTATGGTTGACAGTGACAAAAAGAGGGAATTGAGCAGGGAAATATGGCTACCAAACATTTTGAAACTTAATATTTCCGGGGGAAAAGGATATGTGGTTGGCGTGAGTAATTTCATGCGTGCAAAGGGTATCGAGAGAGTAAATAAGGGAGGGAGATGATCCCGAAGGGGAGTTCTTTGAGGGGAGTGGAATGCCATTCAATTCAACATCCTACCTGAGGACTTGTGCATAGGAAGGAGGATGAGTGCCACGTGGTCGAGAAATAAATTCTTCTTGTGAGGGAAAGGGATTAGGGGAGTCTGGACTGAGGTCATAGTAGACCTCATCCTCTTCCTAAGACATCATCCTCATGGGAGGGGTCAAGAAACAGTTGGAAGATAAAGGTGGGGGATGCCAGAAAGAACAGAGTGGAAAAGACGAGAGGGGGAGGAGCTAAAAAACTTTTCGGCTCGAGCTTGAGGCCCTCGCTTCCCCGGATAGAAAAAAAATCTCAAAAAACTCATTGAAGATCTATCCCGACCAAAAATCCCTTCTATGTAATACCCAATATTGATTCTAAAAAAAAATTAATGATAACAATACTAGCACAGCCACTCAAAACCGTGGCTGATGAACGCCGAAAGGCGTGGACAAAAAATGAAACGCACAATCAGAAAATGAAATGCACAACTAGAAAATGAGTGTCTATAGCCAGCATGCTAAATTCAAAGTTTCGTATTAATTCTAGCGAAGGCATATTCTGGTTATCAATTTTATCTCCCAGCGTTCCTTGACTTCCAGGGTCGAATCTACCGCGCATGCGTCTTGCATTTTCACGAAAGGGATTTGGAAGGAAGTTTGTTTGTATTTTCTGATTCTGCTATCGAATTCTTATAGATTTTGATCTATAACTTGTGAATGCTTGACGCCTATCTAATATGTTTAACGCTTGTACTTCTCTTCTAACCTAGCAGCTGGCACGAGAGTTTTCGAGTACTCGTATAAGGGTTTACTCATAATGCTTCCCTTCCATATCTAGACAAGTTGCTTTATCCAGATTTTAGTTGGCAACATGGAAATCATATAGTGCTATAGTAATTTCTTAATATGATTAGGTAAATGTTAAAAGGTAAACAGGTTAATGGATGCATTCAAAAATACAAGGAAGTTATGAAGAGGAAATCACATTCATTGATTTGGGAGGATGACTAAGAATATGCCAGCATCTTCAACTGTTAGCCATCAGATTAAAATTTTAGATTAAAAGGTGATTAATTGTGCTCATTATCAATAGGTGTATGCCTTTCGGCATAAATAACTATAAAATTAATTAAAAGAATTGATGTGAAAGAATTATCATAATTAACACGATTATATCTTACCCTTTATATGAGACGTTATATGTGCACCACATAGCATTCTATCATATATTTATTTCCATCATTGCTAAGTTAATACTCTACAAAAAGTAACCAAGTTTACTTTGAATTTAGGTATCATTGCCGCATATCATCCTATCACATATTTATTTTCATCATTTTATATTCATTTTCATCATTTTGGTAGAATACTATGACTCTAATCCATCATTGATAAGTTAATACTCTACATAAAGTAACTAAGGTTATTTTGAAGGTTACTTTGAATTTAGGTATCATTGCCACATAGCATCCTATCACATATTTATTTTCATCATTTTGATAGAATACTATGACTCTAATCCATCATTGCTAAGTTAATACTCTGCATAAAGTAACCAAGGTTATTTTGAATTTAGATATCATTGTTTAGTTATAGGTTTAGGTTTAGGTGATTCCGTTTTATTCATTTATTTGTCTATGCTTAATATTTAATGGGCATTGATTCAAAATGGGTTAAAGTATTTACATGTTTATAATTTAGAATATTTAATTTGATATATAGAAGGGTTAATTTAGTATATCTTATAATTCAAAATAACAATTAGTGTTGTAAATCCTCTAACAATTAGTGTAGTAAATCCTCTATTTGAGAGTTAGATGAAAATGAATTTTGAGGTGTAACAAAAGGACTTTTAGGTTTTAGGTGTAGTTACCATATTATATGTGTCAATAATTTTAGAATGGTGTTTTTTTTTTAAGTAAAATGGTGTTTACAAGTGAAGGTTAGGACTCTAACAATAAATTGGTCCAATTATTCCATAGAGGTCTAAGAGGAAGCAATGTTCAACATCATGAGAAGTTCAAGAGGATTATAACCCCCCTCCTTTTTTATCAAAATGGAGTTCATAAGTGAAAGTTAGGACCCTAACAATAAATTGGTCCAATTATTCCCTAGAGGTCTAAGAGGAAGCAATGTTCAACATCATGAGAAGTTCAAGAGGATTATAAAACCCTAAACCTCTTTTCTCCTCAATCTAGCTATCAAAACATATCAAAGGAGGGAAATAAGTTCACTTCATATTTAAACACCAATTGTTCCTTAGTATGAGTAGGAGTGTGTAGAGATTCTAATATGTGTGTGTGAGATGACTATATTAGACCATAACACCTCCTTGTTTTATACTAAGCTTGTGTTACTTTCTATTTTGTATTGTAATTTCCATTATTAAAAAGATGAAAGGAGCATTCCGTCTTTTCTTATTGTTTTTTCCACATCAAGTTTCTAGGCTAAAAATTTGTGTTCCATTGTGTGGATTTTCTATTGTATTGGATTTTGTATGTCATAGTGGTTAAAGAATTTGAATGATATGTTTTTATTTATGTTAAAGCATTAAAAATAAAGAAAGATAACTACATCATCAAACCTAGGTTCAATGTAGTAGAATTAAGTTTAAATATGTGTTGTGAGCTAGACATTGGAATATATAACATGGTTTATAGGAAACATTATAAGGTCCATACTTAACTTATGGTGTAGAAATCTTGGCCAATTATACTAATACTTAAAATACTAACTATAAATTTTTTGAAAATAGCTTTTTAATATTATTTAAATTTCTAGGGTTCTTTTATAGTTTCTATAATATTTTTGTGATTTCTTAAGTAAAATAATTTTATTCTATAGAAATGGAGAAAATATTTTTGAAAAAAAATGAAAAATTATTCAAATGGTGAAATTTAATACCTAAAATTTTCTCTATTGGTTAAAACATACCATATTGTTATTGTTTCTCTTTCAAGGAAAACTACATCTAAACCACCTTCTCAAGAGTGCATTGATGTTATGTGGGTGAGCTTTCTTGTTCATTTCCATTGATTTTGACCTTGTCTTTCAGTTCTTCCATTACATCAATCCAACCTTACATCATCTACCAGTTATTTTAGATTCTCTACCATGGTATATCAACTCATATTCCTTACACCTCACTTCAGCTGATGTGTTATGCTCCTTTGTGTGGGACTTTTTCTTAGACATTGTAACACCCCATATTTTGACCTTTAGGGAGTTAGAACATTGATTGTTTACTCATCTTAGTAATTCAATTCTTAACATTTGTTTGGGCTCAGTTAGATTGGGATAGATATTTGAGATATGTACATCTTGACCTAATTATATGTTGCATGATATTATTTTCACTGTTATATACTCATGATGATGATAGCTCTTTGGTTTGTTTAAACATGCAAGTTAAAATGTGGAATTTAGGTACGTGGATACTAGTTCAAGTTATGATGTGAATGCATAACAGATGCCAGGCATGATAAAAATAAATATGCATTTCTTAAATTGAACGTCGATACTGATATGGATCCTTATATGAAATTATTATGTATATGCATAGATATGAGTTATTAGTGGATTAACTTACAGGTTAATGAGCTATGCGATAACCAAATGACTATAGTGTTGAGTTGACTTGGATGTTGTAGACATCAAGAATATAGTATATGCTATTTGTTGTACTCATTATTTAATTTATGATTCAAAATATTGCTATGATTTGTGGTGAGTGTGGTTTTGACAAGATGCACAACTTGCCTAGAGTGGTTGTTTGATGACATGACTCTAAGAACATTAGTTGCACAATATGAATTGATGTAGGGTGTTGACCCTAGTTCTATAAGGAGGGGTGGAGGTATTTCCCACCGCTTATCCTCTGAAACCTAGAGTCGTGGGAGGGCTGTGTGAAGTCACGCTCCCCTAGATGTGTGATGGCGACTACTAGTTGCCTGTTGGGGAAGCTTGGTTGAGATGTATGACACTTCCGCTTACAGGTTCTATCTGGAGTTAGGTCAATATAGTTGATGCTCCAGCTTAGTCCAACAGAGGAAAGGATAGGATGGAAGATGGAAGTAGGTTAGTGTTAAGCCCTAATATTGACTCATTACCCCTTAGTTGGGGCATATTATATTAGTAATGTTATTTTATTTATGTCGGCTTTAGGCCATTAGTTGTAATTATACCTCCTAGTCTCCTATATATACCAAGGATACATTTTCATTTTGAATCATCTTGTACTTGAACATTTAAGTGGGGTAAAAGGAGGTTGCCCCCTCGAAGATGCTTATTATCTGAAATTATCTCTTTTTCAAGGCGTTGAGTACTTTTTCTGAGGTTTTTCTATGCTATATTGGTATTTGGTTCTTAACATATGGTATCAGAGCTCAAGGTCTTGGGGTTTCGCTGCTACATCTAATACACCTTATAATTTTTGCTATAACTTTTTTTCTACAACATTTGAGAAGAAATGGCTTGGAGGATATTTAGTAGATGGATCAAGGTACGTTGGGTTCAAAATTTAGCTCCTGAGGCCTTATAATTTAAGAGATACAACTTGTACAAGATAGGGTTTTGGAATCATCCTGAAATGAGTCATTGCATATTTTTCGCTATAAAAACTTTTCTGTAATGTTTCAGACCCTGAAATTCAGAGGCTATTTACAAAAATTAGTAAGGTATTTGTGGTAAAAAGTTAAGCTTCTGGGTTATCTTAAATTTTTAGATATACACTGTGTAAGATAGGGTATTTGACTAGTCATATTGACTAGTCTCAAGAAGGTGTTCAAGGTAAAACAATCATAACTTCTTCCTAGAGTATCCAAATTGAGTGGGATTGGTTTCATTAGATCGTGGACAGTCTGTAGTATTTCTGGTGCAAGTTTCAAAATTGTATATCAATTATTTTTTGCAGGGCACGCTATACAAGTGAGATCTCCTGGGAAGGACAAAAATTGGCAAGTTGTCGGGAAGTTACCATAAATTCCACTTGGCACATCCAATTTTGATCAGACTTGTGGAATTGCAGAGAATAAATATCAGAGAACTACATAAAATAAAGTTGCATGCCCAGAAGGGATGAAACTTGGGATATACAACAGAAGAAATATTGTCTAGCAGAACCACCTCAAAATAAAGGTTCAAAAGTGATACTTGGCCAACATGCAACCAAAAAAGGGAACTTCTACACCAACTAAGCCTCCAGAAAATCCTACTTGGACTCTTGATGAAGGTGAAGAAATGCGTAGGGACATAAATGAACTACAAAAGAAGATGGATTCAATGGAAGCTAAGTTGGATACTAAGATGGATTCAATGGAAGCTAAGTTGGATACTAAGATGGATGGTTTAAAAGGGGAGATCATGGAAGTATTGAAAAAAATTTTAACAAAGAAGACACCTGAAAGTGAAAATGCATCCCATGAAATTCATGATGAGGACACAAGGAAGGTGAATCAAGAATGGAGAAACTCCAAATTTGGTTTGAAGACCAACCACGTTCCTAAGATTGATATGAGGAAGTTTGAT
>ML777648.1:2292113-2307595 GCA_009831015.1 Picea engelmannii
CTTTAATACTTAAGTGTGAGTGGGAAAGCCTTGAGCCTAGAGAGGTTGTTGTGCCAAGTCTACCGCAATAGCAATTATGGATTGTCTTTAATCAGTTACCTAGGTTAGTGTGGTGATATGGTATATTTTAAGTGGGCCTATCTTGTAAACCTATAACTTGAGTTTAGAATGATAAGAAAAACATCATGATACTATGTTTATTTATATCATAATGTGTGATTAGGTATATTGACTAGTTCCTATCCGCCAACGTGATGTTAAGTCAAATTGTGTTTAATTGATGATTTTTTTTACTTAATTGTACCAGAGTAGTGAAGTTTAGGTATGTATTGTGAAGGATCTATAACATTAATAGGAGGAGTGATAAGTACCTTAATAAATGTTAGTTGATGAAGAACACAAGTTAAATATGAATCCTGTGTGGAAGATGTACCCAAGCTATTCAATATGCTTGAATATTGAATATGAAGAGCGCACCCATGAAAGGGGTTGATGTTATTTTAAGAGAATTATTCGTGAAGAGGGGCTGTCCCTTGGTTTTGGAATATCTACTTATAGTAAACCTATTTTTGATCTAGAAATGTTCACTGGCCCACATGTCAACATGGTGCTCTTTATATATATGAACGTTTGTAATAGTGAATTATGGATAGAAATCACGATTTTTCCTGACTATGATGAAGAGAATCCCATAGTCCACATTTAACTCGGTTCAAATCTAATTCTAATGACTTAAGAGGAAAGTGAGATTGAGGACAATGACAAAAAAAAAGCCTAACCCATATTCAGTGATGACATCAAATGACAATCAATTAGCGGTATCTTAGTCAATGTTCCTAAGCATGGAAAACTTTTGAATGCAAATCTCATGAGTGATGGCATATGTATTGTCAAGCTAGAGTGATAATCAAATTCAATAAAAATTGTTTATAATTATCAATAAATCCCATGTGGGATTGTATGTATGACTTAACAAAATTTATATCGAACTCAAAATAAAATGCAGTTAACTAGAGAACCGATGATAAGCTAAGTTTCTAACTAGCAATCTAAATAGTAGACTTTACTTCAAATATGGGGGTCCTATATGGAACTTAGGATGAATAAATATATAAGTGAAGTGTGCATTTGTGTTAATTTAATTACAAGTAGTAATAACATAGAGTCGAGACATAGTAAGATCCCTACTAAATAGGGGTAGTTGGAATCAATATATTAATAGTCTCGAGTCAGGGTCTAGAGTGACCAAAATAACACAAGTTTTTTTATGAGGAAAGACACATAAAAGTCATGTCATAAATTCTCCTCATATTTTGAATCATCATAACTTCGGCACAATGTTTCTTAAAGGGTGGGTGTATGTAACGCCACATATTTTGACCTTTAGGGAGTTAGAACATTGATTGTTTATTCATCTTAGTAATTCAATTTTTAACATTTGTTTGGGCTCAGTTAGATTGGGATAGATATTTGAGATATGTACATCTTGACCTAATTACATGTTGCATGATATTATTTTCATTGTTATATACTCGTGATGATGATAGCTCTTTGGTGTGTTTAAACATGCAAGTTAAAATGTGGATTTTAAGTATGTGGATACTAGTTCAAGTTATGATGTGAATGCATAACAAATGCGAGGCATGATAAAAATAAACATGCATTTCTTAAATTGAACGTCGATACAGATATGGATCCTTGTATGAAATTATTATGTATATGCATAGATATGAGTTATTGGTGGATTAACTTACAGGTTAATGAGCTATGCGATAACCAAATGACTGTAGTGTTGAGCTAACTTGGATTTCGTAGACATCAAGAAGATAGTATATTCAATGTGTTGTACTCATTATTTAATTTATGATTCAAAATATTGCTATGATTTGTGGTGAGTGCAGTTTTGAGAGGACGTACAACATGACGAGAGTGGTTGTTTGATGACATGACTCTAAGAATAGTAGTTTCACAATATGGATTGATGTAGGGTTTTGACCCTAGTTCTATAAGGAGGGGTGGAGGTATTGCCCACCATTTATCCTCTGAAACCTAGAGTCCTCGGAAGGATGTGTGAAGTCACGCTCCCCTAGACGTGTGATGACGACTGCTAGTTACCTATTGGGGAAGCTTGGTCGAGATGTATGACACTTCCTCTTATGGGTTCTATCTGGAGTTAGGTCAATATAGTTGATGCTCCACCTTAGTCCAATAGAGGAAATGATAGGATGGAATATGGAAGTAGGTTAGAAAGGAAGGATGTTTTGATGTTAGTTGAGAATATTGATTAAGGGTTAGAGGTGCCACTATTATTTACTCATTTGGTTCCTACAATGTTTAAAACCCCCTTTGAATTCATATTGATATTTTAAGTGTGATAATGAGTTATTGATGGATTGGTGTAATTTTGTTCATTAAGATTATTAAATGATGCATTACTTGATATGTTGTCTTACATGTCTTGGTGATCATATATGAATTGTTCTTTAGGGGAAATGATTGTTTATCATTAGTACATGCATGAGATATGTGTCCTCTAGCTACGCACACATACCCTACCCATGTACACTAGAACAATTAATTAATGTATTAATTATTAAAGTATATTATTAACTATTTAATTGAATGTTTATTGAATATGTAAATTGTATTACATACAAAATATCTAGAAGTATTAAATACCTTATTTGACTTTGATTGATGGTTGGTATGATGAATTCAATGAGAATGGTGGGTTGTTATGTACATTTTCGAGAAAATTGTCAAATTGCATTTATTAGCTAGCATGAGAAGAAAGACTTTGCATTTTATTTATTGTTGTTTAATGCAATTCATTTATATTTTAGTTATATTTTAATATTTTCCCAAAAATCTAGATAAGGGAGGTTGATGGATAATAATGAGGGTGGTTGAGGAGACTTGGGGAGGGGTGTATGGAAATTTGATAATAATAATAATAATCTATTTTTAAGGTCACAACCAAGCCACACAAAATTGATGTATGAGACCTCCTTGTTTGTGGGACAAGGGACCCCCCTTTGCCCAACGATTTGACTGGTAAAGTCTACGGAGGTATACATACCCTACCCCCCTCTGGATTTGAACTTGTGACCTCTTAAGAGGAAACACATGTTCTTAATCGGCCCAGTCAGGTTGTATTATGAGTGAAGGAGGTTTGGATTATTTGGGAGGTTGTGAAATATTTGGAATATATAGTTCTTATGATAGTTTCTTTGAGCATTTGTGCTTTGCTGTTCTTGGAGTCACGGGCACGAAAGGCCAAGAAACCAAAAGGTTTCTTGGAGCTAGGAAGTCTGCTAGGCTCCTAGTTGGCTTGAAGGATTCGATTGTTTTACTTTAGGCAAGCGGGAAAATAATGGTTGGAAGCATCTTCTTACTACTAGCAAAGATACATTGCAATTGATGCACTTCAACATACCATCGAGGAAGTATTTTCATTGGTATTTTGTTGTACTTTTGTTTTAAGTTTCAAATCTTAAACTTAACATATTACTTATTTCATCATGTTATTTATAGTTATCATTGAGCAAATGTAAAAGAGTTGTGGAAATGAAAATCAATGAAATTATGTTAAATCAAAGTTGTTAATGCCTATGTATTTAATAAGTGATTAATTGCATAACATCCTAGATGAGTGCTATAGACATGGTGTGATGGTTTCCTACCTAGTCATGAATGTAATAAACATTGGGTTTTGTTGGACACTTAATCCTTAGGATTGCTTTTTGTAATCCTTAGGATTGCTTTTTGTAACATTAATGTACATATGAAGAGTCAAGAGTCGTGTTTTGTAACAGTCCTAGGTGATAGGAAACATCTTGGATTATAGAATACCATCACTTATTTATTGTTGTATTTATGTACCTATGAAGTTAATATCTTTTCTGCCATCCTTGTTGTATTTATGTACCTATGAAGTTTATATCTTTTCTGGTATAAGAGCCATGTTAACTCCATGAATTATTTTCTGAGCATTTTCTATCCCTAGGCATATAGAAACACCTCCTTACCTGCTCACCTACCCACTTGCACCCTGAACGATTCTTTCCAGTCTGCTAGTCTTCTTAGCACACCCTCTCGGTTGATTCCCAACACACATCTGTAGGTATCGCTCCATTCTCTGGACGCAACGCACACCATTCATTGCTAAAGTGCCGTATAACCTGTCGCACTAGTTCCAAACCGTTCGAATCTCGGTGTTGTTCCAATTTTTGAGATTCCTCGCCTGTCGCAAGTTCCAAATCGCTCCCATTTTGTTGGCGACCTCATAACTCGCGACCCGAATCCATCACTGCCCTCACGCTGCTAGCACAAAGAGAAAAAATAGAACCGTCGACTATCCACTCCTGTCCAGTCGCGCATTAGGGTTTCCGTGAGGGTGAGAAGAGGTAACCGCACATAAAATCCATGCTTGGTTGTATCTTCCTGTAATTTCAGGATCTCAACAGAAAATTGGTACGATGGTTCCAAACTACTCACCTGATTTCGCACAATCTTCACACTTTTCTTAAACCCTAATTTCGCACAGCCTTCACACGCTTCGATTTCTGCATGTTTTGAATATCAACGTTGCTGCACATTGTTGTTGGTTTCTTTGGTGAGCGTATGGGAACATTTCTTTTGACAACAGATCAACTATTCCTCTTTTTAACATCTTGTTTACACTCGAAGAAATGCCTTCGTCTGCATTCCTCAAAAACGTCGCCCTTAAAGACCTCTCTTCAGAACCTTCAGTGTTAAGCCTAATGCACATTAGATGCCACACACCAATGGCTTTGTCTATATTGGAAATCAACAGACAACTATAGCACGGGCTGCGTCCAAGTCGCATTGGTATAACGTGTTGAGACTCGCGACTTCGCACCTATTCTTCAATCCTAGGATTCACACCTATCTAGTAAGGTTGACTCTATAGTATTATAGACAACGTCTTTCTAGCTAGTGTGTTCTTTCTGAAAACAAGCTACTTCACTTATGCATAGTTTGAATCCAAATATTTGAATTGTCGCCCTTCTATTCTCTTGGCATAGGTTTTGGAAGCACTTCCTTTAATGGCAAGCATGAATGCAGTAAGAAACGATGCAGAAAGAAGACGCTCAAAGCTTAGAGGCAGGGGTTGGCATAAACCCCGAGAAACAAACCCCTAGAAGAAGAGAGGCAAAACCTCAGAATGAGACACCTGTTCATTATGTTTTTTTCTTATTGCAATATAGGAGTAACTGGAGATCTATTTATACTTCATTTGCTTATTGGGGAGATGCATGGATTCTTGACACAGGTGCAACCTCCCACATCACATTTCGAAGAGACTTCTTCAAAACCTTTGATGACAATGTATATTGCGTAGTGTATTTTGCATATAGATCAAGTCTCAAGCCTTCGAGAATGGGCACCATGAGGCTTAAGTTTCCGGACTCCCGGATTTTCTTCTACACAATGTACACTATCTTGCAAAGCTGGAAAGAAACTTGTTATCTCTTGTGAACATCCACAATAAGGCCACTCTATTCATATGTTCAGTGGAAAAGTTGAAAAAATGAAGGATTCTCACAACATGGTTGTCATGACCGAAATGGAATACCAAAGACTACTGAAGCTAAATGGGATAGCTTCCCATACATAACTCAGGTATAATGCCATCTAGTCTTTTATGGCATGATAGAGTTGTCTAGTCTTTGTTTGTTGAGAAAAAATGTTTTTTTTGTTTTTTCTACTATTCCTAGGAAATTGAAGCAACTTAATACTTGTATTCTTGGAAAACACAACAAACAACCCTTTCATGATTCTACTCCAAGAGCATGTAGAAAACTTGAAGTGATTCATTCTAATTTGTGTGGCCCTATGCTTGTCCCTTCTTCAAATGGAAACAAATATATCATTATTTTTATTGATGATTATAGGAGAATGTGTTGAGTGTACTTGTTGAAAGACAAATCACAAGCTTTTGAAACATTTAAAAATTTTCATGTATGGATTCAAAATGAAGACCGGTTTTGTATTGGCTCTCTTCGCACTCATAATGGAAGAGAGTATACTTCTAATAAATTTGAAAGCTACCTTTGCCAACATGGGATCAAATATAAAATATCAGTTCAATACAATCCCCAACAAAATGGTGTGGGTGAACTAATGAAAAAGACACTCCTAAATATGGTTCGTTCCATGATGTTTTTCAAGAATGTTAAATTGATGTTTTGGGCTATTTCATTTCTATGTGCAATTTATGTCAAAAACATGTGTCAATCTCATGCTCTTAAATACAAGACTCCATATAAAATGTGGAATGGCCACATTCCTTCGGTGAGACATCTTAAGGTGTTTGGTTCCACCTGTTATTTCTTGATTCCTAAGGAGCAAAGAAGCAAGTTTGATGCAAGGAGTCAGAAGTGCATCTTCTTGGGATACTCAAATACCACCAAGGTGTAACTTCTTTACAAAGATACAAATAAGAAATTCAACCTTCTTAGAGATGTGATCTTTCTTGAATCCTTCAAGAAAGATGAAACCATTGAGAGACAACTTGATCATCTAGATAGATTCACTCATGTTAAGACATATCGTGAATTTGATGATGAGATGCCACATCTTGAAGGCGCGATCCCTTTCTTGGGCCAATCTTTAGAATATCCTTTTGTATCACCATATCCCCCACATGAAGAAGTTCCACTTCATCAGAACCTAAAGTTCAGTTGGACTATGCGATAGAGATGATTGAAAAGTTGAGGTTTGATGATAACTCAACACCATCTCAATCAATTGAGCAACCTAGACCATCTCAGAAAGGTCCACCAAAATGAAACCAAAATGACTGAGAAAAACACTTGAAAGTGTTCATCCTCATGAGGTCGTACTAGATTGTCCTCAAAATGAGATGGAGGTAATGTAGATAATGCAAAATCAGATGATGTAGATGATATGGATGTTTCATATGATTGTGAGTTGAATTTATCTACTAACCTTGAAATGAATTCATTTAAATAAGTTGCTTCTCATGATGAATGGAAAGAAGCCATGCAAAAGGAATATGATTCTCTTATCAAGAATGAGACATTGAAATTGGTGGATCCTCCACTTGGAACCAAACCAATCGGCTACAAGTGGATATATAAGAACAAGGACAAATTAGATGGCTCACTTGAAAATAACACAACAAGGCTCATGGAAAAAGGATTTGCACAAAAAGAAGGTGTTGATTATGAGGAAAAATTTTCCCCCACAAAAAAATGGGCTACCATTCGAACTCTATTTTCCATGGCAGCACAAAATGGATGGAAAAATACTAAAATGGATGTGAATAATTCTTTCTTGAATGAAGACTTGAAAGATAATGTTTTCATGTCTCAACCAAAAATATTTGTTGTGAAGGTACAAGAACATAAGGTATGCAAGCTCATCAAATCCTTGTATGGATTGAAAGCACCATGAGCATGGTATGAAAATTTAACTAAGCATCTTTTGAAATTGAATTTCAAACATTTCAAACTTGGCGATGCAACTTTGTTTGTTAAGAAAGTTGGAAAAATTGTTGTATATTGTAGCATATGTACATGATTTGTTGATAACATGGAACAATGAGAACTACATTACATCCATAAAGATAGAGTTGAAGAAAGGATTTGATATGACAGATTTGGGACATCTTCACTACTATTTGGGCATTGAAGTGATTCAAAATCCGAAGTGCATATTCATCTCTTAGAAGAAGTACATTGGAGCATTGTTGAACAAGTTTGGCATGGATGAATGCAATCATGTTTCTACTCTAATGGAACATAATTTGAAACTAAGAACAAAAGAAGGGAATGAATTTTAGGATGCAACCAAGTATAGACAATTTAGGGGAATTCTTATCTATCTTACTACCACCAAACCAGGCATTTCATTTGTTGTTGGGATTTTTTTCAGGTTCATGCAAAAGCCTTGTGAAGGACATCGATTTTATGCAAAAAGAGTTCTAAAATACTTGAAAGGAACTCAATATTTTCGACTCAAGTACTCTAAGGTAGATGACTTCAAACTGATCAGATATTTTGATTTAGAATTTGTTGGGGATAACGAAAATGGAGTATGAAGTTCAGAATATCTCATGAGTCTTGGACCGACAAATTTCTCTTGGATATCATGCAAACAATCAATCCCAACATATTCCACAACAAAGGAAGAATATGTGGCAACTGCAGAAGCGAAAAGGGAGATTGTGTGGCTCAGGAAAATACTTAAATATTTGCAGGAGAAACAAGTGAATTCTACTTCTAGAAACAAATGAGAAAATTGCATACATCCTCACCAAATTGCTTGTAAGAGACAAATTTGAGAAGTTTAGAATGATGCTTGGACTCTCACACACCCCTTCGGATTAGGGAGGGAATGTTGGACACATAATCCTTGGGATTGTATTTTGTAACAATAATGTATATATGAAGAGTCGTAGGTGATAGGAAATTTCTTTGGTTATGGAAGACCATCAACCATTTATTGTTGTATTTATGAACCTATGAAGATAATACAATACATATTAGTGGACTTATCTTTTCTATCATTCTAGCTTGATAGGTTTGATCTAACTATACCCATTAACAATAAAAAAATTATTATTTTTTCTCATCGTACCAAGGGGTACCATAATTTTCCTAGATAAGTGTTGTCAAGACTTGGGTTAGATTGTACTATTAGTGATCTAGTTGAGTTAGAGTATTTAATGTCCTAATCATATCTAACACTTTCCATCCTTTCCATTTCACTCCATCCTATTCATAAAAAATATATTATCCCTTCTCATGTTTGACTTACCATATGTCATCCAACAAGGTATAATTGAATGAATTAAATAATAATAATCCAGGTGGATATTGATGGCCACCTACCTATTTCACTGGCTCAAAGAACACTTTTCTATTTTGACATTGTTTTTACAGTTTTTCCGGTCCCAAACTTTCGAGACCATTTTGTCCCAAACTTTCGAGACCATTTTGAGGCCATAAATGACATTTTTTTCGACATTTGGTGGGCCATGAGTTGTAATCAATATACATTTACCCCTATCAAAAGTTGTACTCCTTAGATGGACCTTTCCAACTAATGATATTATGGTAGTTGCGGGAGGTATTTACCTCCACATGTAAACTTGACGAGAATAGAATACTCTGGGAAGCAAGAAGAAACCCTAATGAGTTGCCTAATAACCCTAGAAGACATGTTTTCTCAAGAAGATAACTTGTATTAGGTTATTAGCCTCCAAGAGAAGAAGTCAGCCAGAAGAAATAATATATATTGAATAGACAGATACCCAGAATGAGAAGTCGGCCTAGGGAGTTAGCTAGAATTACTATAAATACAGGAGGTCAGTCTTCATTCTGGCAGGCAGTCTCAGAATTGTAGAGAAGCACTTGTGCGCACTGCAATGCCCAATTTTGTGCGCAGGTTTGGAGGAGAACTGCCATTGCAGTTGTTGTAGCTAGCATATCACATTTGGCTTGGACTATATAATCATCTCTTGTTGGTGCGTTATCCTTGGGGAAAGGTGCATTACCCCTTGTTTGACTATCTAGCCTAGGGTTTTCTTCCAGAGTGATTCTCTGTCAAGGCTAAAGTGCTCAGAGGGTGGATTCATCCTATGGTTGGGTGACAATAGCGATATTGTCAATGGTAAAATGAGCACATTCATTATATTCTAACAGGTTATGGGCCCACACCTCCTTCATTCAGTTTAACCGTTGGAAGGAAACATAGCCATAAGGATATTAAGCTCATTGAAGAACTGTCGCTAGGGTTTCTAGTAGGAGCAGTCACCAAATCACTGCAGCTAGGGTTACTAGCAAGTGCAGTTGCAGAAACCCTAATCATCTCATTGAGACACCTTAAGTGAAGG
Organism: Picea engelmannii; assembly: GCA_009831015.1. NCBI lineage: Eukaryota > Viridiplantae > Streptophyta > Pinopsida > Pinales > Pinaceae > Picea > Picea engelmannii. The sequence continues at coordinate 2,302,000 of ML777648.1, forward strand.
GATTGACCTAATTTTCAGATAGTTCAGTGTCCCCTATCCTAGCACATATCCTGGTACTCTATGCAAGCCAAGACGTCAAGTTTGATTTTTTGGTCAAATTTAGGGTTGACCAATTCAAGGAAGCCATGACCTACTTTATGAAGTCAGAAAACAAGTTCGATGGAGCTTCTAATTTTAGAGTGTGGAAGACAAGGATTGACCTCATCCTTGCCAAGAATAAAGTGTTGGATATCGTGAAAGGAAATATTGTGGAACGAGAGTTTTAAGAAGGAAAAGAGAAGGAACCGCAAAACGTTGTAGTTATGGAGAAGTTCAAAGAAGGTGACATCAATGTCATGAGTATCACAATGGAATCTATAAAAGACCACTTGATACCCTACATGTCCCATCTTGACTCATCGAAGAAGATGTACGATGCCGTAACAAACCTCTTCTCAGTTAGAAACATTGGACAAATAATGAGTCTAAAGAATGAGCTCCATGACATGAAGATGAATGTTGATGATAGCATAACATCATATTTTGTGAGGATATCCTAGTCAATAGATCAACTACAAGCTATTGAAGAGATCATTTTAGAGAAGGAATTGGTAAATATAGTACTCAATGGTCTTCCCAAGACATGGGATTCATTTGCTGCAAGCATGAACACAAGGAAGGAGTATCCTACATTTGAATAACTTTGGACTTGCTGTGCTCAAGAAGAATCTAGGATCAGTGCAAAAGAGAAACCCCAAAATAAGTATGATGATCAAGCCTTCAGAGGAAGATTCAAGAATTTTAGGAACAAAAAGAAGCTTGGTTCAAGGAGGAAGCCAAATCATGAGAAAGATATTTCAGAAATACAATGCTTCAACTGTCGAAAGTATGGTCACTATAAGAATCATTGTCTCGAGCTAAAGTAAAGGAAGGAGAAACACGAAGCATCAGTTACCGAAGAAAAGGAACCTACAAAGAAGAATAAGCTGGATGAAAGAGACTTCTTCTTCTGAAGGTAACAATACTCTTCTTAGTTCTTGTACATATCTTATATATCGATATCTTGGAAGATAATGTGTTCCAAGAAGAACTATACATATGGAAGAACAACAAGATAAGGATTGCTATCATTATACAAGTTAGATAATACACATGAAAGGATGAAATACATCAAACAAATCATGTGGAAGCTATTACAAGATAAGCAAAATCATAATCAATCATGAAGAGACCTAGAAGAAGCAAAGACAGAAAGAAGTCAACAATCAAGAGGAAATTAGAGAACGACTTATGATGTTTTGTAGAAGACAATAAGATGGAAGTGTGGACTCTGTTAGACGGAAGGAGCTGATTATATGCACTCATACATGAAGAAAGTATTAGGAGGGATCTAATCCTATGATCCATTGAATATGATGAAGTATATATCCATGGTAACAGCAATGAAAGACAATACCTATTCAGTTCAACCTCAAAAGAAGTCTTCTTCGAAGAGAAGCCTTAAAGTATCCCTGGTTGTCCATCCACATACATGATTCTATAATGAAAGGAAGAAGTGAAATCTTTAGGGCATGGAATATATAAGAAACTCCATGGACCCAAGAGCTAAAGAAAAACATAAGGAAGAACATGAAGATTCCAAGAAAGAAAGAGAAGCCAGAACAACTAATCACTGTATTAAGAATCACAAGATTACCAACATGATATGAACTCCAAAAAAAGAAATCAAGCAGAGGAACTGAAAGTTGTGATGAAGAACAGTGTAGACATGCAAGCTGCAAGATCCAGAGCTAGAGGTTATCCCAGATGGAGGGAGAAGACTATGACGATTAGTTGTTCCAATAAACTAGACATGCCTCTACATGAGTCTTTATATCATCCACAATATCCATGGGTTGGAATTCTACATCAAATGAATGCAAAGACTATTCTCCAGAGCAATTGAACAAACAATGTATGAAGAAAAACCTCACGACTTTGAAGCATACCAGAAAGAGACCCTTGTATGCAGATGGAAGAAGATAACATGGTGGAGAACCTCCAGTGCACAGCATAAGCATGGTGAAGATTTTCTATAACATAGATATTGTATCAAGATGATTACTCAGAAGATCAGATCTCATGATGACAAAAGAAGTGCCACATGGATATGTTCCAATTTTCGAACAATGATATACTTTATTGATCAGAGCTACATGAAGCCTTCAGAGAAAACCAATGTTCCAGACTGAAGTACATTTTAAATCAAGCATTACATTATCCGTGATGAAGTCCAGAAAGGAGAAAGTGGTTCTCCCATACATATCTCGATAGATGAGTAGATAAGAAGACATTTTGGTAAAACTTTTGTCCAATATGAAAGAGTTTGTGTACTCAAGTTGGAGCTCATGGATACGACTTGCTTATTGAAAAAGGAAGAGATGACTCCCAGGTTGGGAGGAAGCACTGATGTATTATTGATTGATGGACAATCATTTTTCAGTTCGAAAAATGGTCCAGGATGAGCAGTTTCTTTCTAGTTCAGAAAGTGGATTGAGATTTCTGACAAACAGACATTTTCCAGTTCAGAAAATGGTCCTGATTGTTGATGTACCATAGACAATGAATTCCCATTGTTCTTAACATGGGAAGTGGTCTAGGGAATTCTCTCTTCTTGAGGGTTACTCAAGAAGACTGGCTCGTCTCTCCAGACAATGATTTCCCATTGTGGTTAACATGGGGAATGGTCCATTTTGGAGGTTGGTGCAGGACAGTCATTTCCTTTGGAAATGGTTCAGACAGTCATTCCTTAGGGCAGATTCATTCTCTCCAGACTGCACTTTTTTTAGTGCTAAAGGAATGGCCCAAGGTGGGGAATGGTCCAGGTTCAACAATCAAGGATATACATTCCTTAGGGCAGACTCATTCTCTCCAGGTTACACTTTGTCTAGTATCGTAGGAATGGCCAAGGGTGGGGAATGGTCTAGGCTCATAAATGAGGATAGTTATTTTTCCTTTCTTGAGAAGAATAGTCCAGATAGCTCATCATTGATGTTTGACCTTCTGAGGGTAGATGCTCTTCCAAGATCTCATAGATGTGAGTGGAAGAATGGCCCAGATGATTCAATTTATATCATAACATTGTTTATGTGCAGGTTGATATCAAATGATTGTTATGAAGATCGTATGTTTCTAAACAGTAGATGTATACTACTATGGTGGATGTGTTCCACTGTTTGATCAAGTATCTGTGTGATACTTGGTGTGGTAGTATACCACTAGATTCTAGTTGTGTACTTCTATGGATAGACAAAGCTTTGTTCTATTGAATGATATTGTTCCAATTGACTTGAAGACTATCAACAGTGTTGAAAATGATTATCGGCTAGATGGATGATCAATGAACAGAGAATTCCCAGACAGAAAATGGTTCAGAACATTTATTCTTCTAGATTAGAAGAATGGTTCTTGTGTCACTCTGTGGAGTGAGCATCATGTCTGATTACTTAGATAGAGTATGGTTCCTAGAGATGATGCAGTTGATGACACTAATGGTCATGATGGTTCTCATGATCTAGTCATGAGATAGTCTATACAACTATGTTGATGCTACTGGGTAAATGGTATGTTTTGTGCTTAATACCATTACCTATTGATCAGGGGATCAAATTTTGCTCAAAAATTCAAGGTGCTTGGAATTGCTTCAAACCGGACGAGAGCGTAGGCCTCATTGTTTCGAACCCAACGCAACTCATTTTGTCTCAAACGGACATTGGGAGCGAGAGATATCGCAATCTGTTCGAAATGTCAAACAGGCAAAAAAAAAGGATGTTGACTGTACAGTCCGTACCATCCATACAGGATGGCGTGGCAGGGTCGTACAACCATACGCTGACATGGCAGAGGTGATGTGGAAATCATCTATTGGCTGAAAATTGGTCGAATTGGGAAGCGACACGTGTCATTATTTGGACAAGTGATTGGGTTCCACGTGGCCCAATCATGGGCTGCCACGTGGCACCCCGGTATTTTTTGTTGTTTTGTTTGTCAAAATATATTGGAGTCCGTGGGGTTCGACACCCAGACCTCCCCACCGCATAGCGCCTTCACAAAGTCCGTTCGACCAACGGACCACCGGTTATGCCTTGCTATGTATGTGAGTTCATATCTATTTATATTCAAATTATGTGATAGTTGGCAGGGGGTCGGGTCGGGGCTTAGCCCTGTCCCGCGATCGTTTTGTTTTGTATATATGACCATGCCATATGCCCAGACCTACCAATGACGCAAGCGTGGGGTTTTAAACATAGCCTGTGGTTTTGTTATATACATATGACCATATATCACACAGAGGTGCGCGGAGTTATATGGAGTCAGTCGTATGGTTTATATGCATATGACCACGACTGGAGCGTGGGGAAGTTCAAACGGTTTTAAAACGATTAGCCCTTTTTCCATAAAGAAAGGTCGTATGGACCCTCATGTGCCCAGGTACTAGGTGGTGAGGGGCTGGCGCACCCATAACTGTCCTACAATTCGCACCATTGGCACGGTTGCACCCGATGCTGGGTTTTCATGCTTTAAATTGCGTGTGTGCCAGGTTCATGGGAAAGGGGTGCGTTTTGTAGATGCAGAGACAACAAGCTTGAAGGGGGAACTTCCAGGAAGCCTAACTTCTTTGTTTTTCAACCGATTGAGGTGCCGTAAAAGCCCAGCTAGGGGTTTTTGGATGCTCTGAAGCCATTGGAGCAGTCGGTTGGTCAGTTTGAGCATTGTAAGGCATGTTTTTTAGAACTTTGAGAAATTAATAATAATGATCCATTGGAAGCTGGACCAAGAGATGTAGCCCAAGAGAGGGGTGAACTCCTTTATCAATTGCTATGTTTATGTTCTTATGTTCATTGATTATGCTGTTGTTTATTTGTATCTTGCATGAGTAATCCTTTAATTTCATGTGTTGCAAAGTTTATCCATTTGCTTTTAAACACATAAAATTTACTTGCAAATAAATTCAAGATTTCAAGTCTTCTTCATTTTTAGATCAAGTTGGTATCAGAGAACTGGTTTTAGAAGACTTGATTTTTTTTGCAAGTGTTTTGTTTCTGATGCTCACAAGGTTGAAACTCACAATAGGAGAAGGTCAACTTGTGGAGCCAAGTTCTCATCCTTCAAGGAGGAAGCATATACAATCACCGCAAGTTTCAAGGAGGCATTCACCAAGTATGGCTCATGCAGAAAGTCATGAACGTGTTCCTGCCGAAGATGAAGATATTAGAAAGTCTTTCATAGAGATGAGAGAGATGATGAAGATCTTGATGGAAAGGAACATATTGTCGCAAGGTGAAGGCTCCAACCCTTCAAGGCATAATGGAAACAGTGGTGACAAGACTCCAAATGGAAATGGAGGGAATGATGCTTCTCCACCACCCTCTCCTCCATCTTCTTCTTCTTCTTCTTGTACCAGTTCAAGACCTATTCTGAATTCTCCAAAGGGGCATGGTAAAACTCCTTCACAAATTCCTTCATTAAAGATTGATATAAAATTTGAATTGCCAATATACAATGGAGAAGTTAATGCTGAGAAGTTAGATAATTGGATACGTCAAATTGAGGTATATTGTAGAATACAAAAAATTCA
>ML777648.1:2329694-2360494 GCA_009831015.1 Picea engelmannii
TAAGGAGAGGAGAGAAATCTTTAGGCCTAGCTTTAGCTACACCTAGGTAAGTCTTTCCTTCTTAGGGTTTAGATTTGATGGCCTTGCCATAGCAACACCATCAAACCCTAACCCTCTTGTCTTTAAGTTTGAGTCTTCCTAAAACCATTAGTCTCACTTCAATTGACTCCATTAACCCAAGGCACTAGTCTAGGATTGATCTTGAGCTTGTTTATTGCTTTAAATCTCTTTCAAACTCTTTTACTTGAAACCCTAACTAACCTAGCGTCTAACCCTAGTTGATTTTGAGCTAACCCTAATGAGATAACGTTTTGTTGATTTTAAACTTGTGCTTGGATAGAAAGGTGCGGCCTAGTCATCTCATCATAGCCATAGAGGTTTCACAACTTTTCAGTGGTTGATTTGTCCAAACGTCTACTTCTTGGCTAGCTAACCCTAAACTGCAACAAGAATTGTATAGGTGACGTCACACCTTTTAGATCTCTTGTTTATGCATGCAACGTTGTGACATTTATCATCTATCTTGATAGACATTGAGTTATTAATTGCATCTATAAGCTGATTTGATAAAATGTTTCACTTTTTGTCTTCACTTTGACTTGTTGATTAATGCTTGACGTCACACTACTTGTAGCAACAAAATAGGTGACGCAGCAACATTATATTTATGAGCAAACTTGCATTGTGATAATATAAAGGATTGATATTTAACATTGAATGTTCTTATCTCCTTATGAATTTATTGAAGAAGTGATACAAATCTTTGCTTTTGTTTAGCCATCATTGACTTCGTCAATAATAACACTTAATCATTTGCTCATATATATGATAAAGATAGTCATTAATATCTTGAAGTACTAACCCACTGCAGCACACATTCTAGTTTGTTTGTCTTGTCTCGCAAATAGGTGCATCATCAGTGGATCTTTCTCCTTGACTATCTCATTATTGACAGTAATCTGTGAAGGGACACTCTTATCCTTGCCATTACCCCTTTAGCCCTTCATTAATCCAGATTGCTTAGGGACGTCTCCCTTGGACTAGCCATCCTAAATAGAAAGAGCCCCCCAATCGAGGTGACAGTGGGTGGGGGAAGCTCCTGTTACACCGGTTTAATCCTTGACTCAAGCTATATAAACCCTTCCTACAAACCGTGCGATAACACAACCAACAAAACTTTGTCAGGCTAACTGTTTCAACAATTTCATGAAAATATGAACCATTTTGGTTCAATAATATATCTGAATCCTTTCTTCTGATTTCCTTAAAATTGAATTCCCAAATCAAATTTTTGGGTGGATATTTAGATTATGTTTTTCAATACCTTTCCAATGTCTTCTCACATGCTCAATTCCGAGTCTGGAGCAGAAAGTTATGGTCATTTGAAATTTTCCCATTAATTTTTCTGCTCATTTTTCAACTTGGCGCAAATCTTCGATGTAATTATGCATTTTTGCACCTACTCCATTGGAATTTTTGTATGATCTCAATTTGGTTTATACATAAATATATTATGGACATTATTTACAAGTTTCACCTCATTCTGGGTTCTGGGCTACTAGTTACAACCCGTTGAAGTTCTAGGCCCATTTGTGTTTTTGGTCTGGAATGCTACATGCACCTTATTTTCCATATTAAACACCTTTAACATGCCCAGAAATTTAATTCATCTCTGGGACTGCTTTCTATGGTTCAATATCTTTCCATTAACTTCTCCTGCGCCTCAATCCGATTCTGGAACAGAAAGTTATGGCTCTTTGAAGTTACATGGGTCTTAAAATTTACCCTTCACTGCTTAAGCTGTAACTTTCTCATAAAAGCTCTATTTGACGAATAGTTTACACCATTAGAAATATTTATCTGATCTCTTTTATTTGAGATGATAAAAATTCTCTTAAGGCCCTCAAAAGTGTGCTACAAAAGTATGACGTCCAAATGATATAAAACGTTGCAGAAAATCATTGGTTTTTTGTTGTTATTCGCCTTCCAAATGACTCTGCGCACACAAATTTCAACCTATAAACCCATAATTACCATGTGCAGGAACAACACAAGGGAAATCATTCTTTGTGCACTTTAAAACCACTTTGTATCACTTCTCTATCACGCCACTAACTTGCGCGCACTACTTTTATGTCGCGCGCCAATATCCACCGAGCGCAGTTTTTGTACCGCACAATGGTATCCACCGCATGTTATTTTTGTACCATGCACTGATATTCCATGCGCATTTCATTCGACGCGCTGCACCCTTCCAAATTTTAGTATGTCTCCACCATGCATTAAAACTCTGCACGCACCACTAACTAAGATGTCATGCGACAACATATACCTGCATTGCATGCACAGCTACCAAACTCCATTGCAGTGTGCCAATACTGCTCACACCATGCGTGCCATTATTATGAATGTCCACACCATGCACACTTATTATGCGTATTCACACTACGCAATGCTAAATTTAGCATGTGCACCCACACACCAACATTTTTCTGCGCGGCGCCAAAATTTAGCGTGCGCACCAGAAAACCATTGTTTTTCTACACGGTACCAAAACTTAGCACGCACATGCGCACACTAACATTTTTCCACATGGTGCCAAAATTTAGCACGTGCACCAGCATGCCAATATATTTTTTCATAGTGCCAAATTTTACCTATCACAAGCTTTTCAGTGCGCATCATGCATTTTTAGTGCGCCCACCTATACACATTTATTTTTATGCGCATCAATTCCTTGTGAATTCCACTGCAAAAATTGGGGCTTTTTATTAACGTTTTCCCCAATTTACCATAGACATTCTGTAACTATGAAATTTATTCAATTTCACCCTAATAACACTAGTTCAACCTCTGCAACAACAAATCATTGTGGGTTGACATTTCTGGAACGAATTTATTCAAATCAATTCACGAATTGGGAATTTTTAATTACGAAATTCGCTCCATTTGTCATGGCTTTACTGTAACTTCACATTCGACCAATTTAATGTTTGAATTTGTTACAATATATATTAAATCAATAATATCTTACCACATGGCCAAATTTCTCACTTTCCCCATGAATTAACCAACCAAAATTGGGTTTTTATTCCAATTTTTGTACCATATTGTAGTTGGACGCTCTGCAACTCAAAATTTGGCCATTTCGAAATAAATCCTCTGTGAAATTTTGTTTCAACTCAACTTTTTCAGCCCATCCAGGATCAGTGTTGAAAACTGAAGCTCTAATACCAATTTTAAACGTCCCCGACCATCCATGCTAGACCACGCTACACTAGAGAACTCTTTATGTTCTCTCTTTGCGGAACATACTGTAACATTCCCAACATCTAACTGAGCTATGCCACATGAATTTTTTGAACTGCATGCAATTAATTTATATACACATAGAGATCTTACAGAAACACATATATATATATATATATATATAATGTAATAGACAAATACTTTACGTAAAATCATGAATTCATACTGAAATAATAGTAAACACAGACATGCAACATATACGGGAAATACCCATAAAAATAAACACGTAAATAACAATGCAACATGTAAATTTATCACACAATTGACACTTATCTTTGTGAGAATATCACCAATTGCGTGTAGACCTTCCACGAACCTCGCAGCCTTAGACCACACTGTTCATCACTCTCAACAGTGAGTCATCCCCGAGTTGGGACTTAAAATCCACCCAGGTAAAGGGATTCCTAACCAGGATAAAGGGTCATGGACAACAGGAAAGACTCCTTCTTAGGTGCCAACTCAACTAATAACGTACATACCCTCATTCCCCACATACCGGTCCCACCCAAGAAGTCTTCCCCTTCTCTTCTCAATAGTCCTTTGGATGCCCCACTTCCTTTCCGAGCTTCAACAATAGGCCAGACAGGAAGTCTCAGAACATGGTAGCTATAGTTCAACACCTTCATGAAGTCAATCCCCAACAATTATCTCACCTAGAGAATTGCTCACGGACCTAAAAACCCACCTCTTCAGTATATCTCCCACACTAACCAGCTACACGAGCACAAAGATGGCTATGGATAGGGGTTCATGTACAGTTATGAAAATACGAAGGATAGCTCAATGGGTGTGAATACTCATGGATTCTTGACTAGCTGGATAAATGATGGAAGGAATGATGGAAAGCTCCTTGGAAATGAACTAAGTCCCAACAATATGTATGCATGTCCCCAACTTGACACTTGTCATGTTGGGAGCTACTTTGGCCCACTTGTACCTATGTTTAGAACTTAGGATAAAATAATTATCCATACTTTATGTTTTAAGAAATATTAATATAATATTCATTTTTGTCTTAAGATACCTAGCTTAGCCCCTTTCCTTAACTTAGCCCCTCCCTTTCGATAACTAGTGGATTTTAGTCCCCCATCTATTTTATCATGGTCGGTCTGCGTGGATCGATGTATTTATTTTAATTATGAGACATGTACAAAATAGGCGCACTGGCCTTTAACATCTAGGCTCTCCGGCTTAATCAAAACATAAGCATCATATCTTATAACCATTGGCTCACCAGCCTACAAAACATAGCATAAACACAAAGGCTCGTTGGCCTCATAATCGCACGCACTTAAGATGTTGCGCATGGTATCCTAGAATGTGTACACTTCATCATTTCACTGCACAGTACCTGCATGCACTATGCCATGGAATGTGCATACAAAATGATATCAAACAACTCACCAACTTAAGTAGATTTTCATTTACATTACAATTGGGTTCGGCCTAGGGATATTACAGAGAAAATATTACCTTTGTGCTCCTTAAGGTTGTCCCCCATGTTAAGGATTGGTGGGAGACTTACTGTGGGAAAAGTACCACTAAGGAATCCATAATGTTTGTCATTGTACCCACTTGAGATTCTTTAAGGGATGTTATTAATGAACAATACTACCCTGTTGGAAGATATGATGACCAATATATGAGATGGACCACACTGTAGTAGGAAAGGGACCAAACAATGCCATAGTTCACAAATTTCTTTCATACCTTACGTACCAAGTTAGGTATCAAAGACTCTGAATGACATATGGTGCTCAAGTATCATGTAATTATGCATATATATATATATATATATATATATATATATAAGTGGATTTTCTGGACATCTCATCATTGGGTTAAACTTATCGATATGTTGTCAAAATCGAGCATAAATTCAAACAAAAGAAGCAGGAGTTTGGATCTACGAATTCATCACAACAGAAGCAGGTGTTGTACAATTATTTTCCACTTGATTACATAATGGATATTATCTAGATGTTAGTAGGATGAAACACTAAGTTATGCCACTTTTCCCTTGAGTATACACCGTCATTTTTCCTGGTCGTGATTTGTCCTTTTATAGATCGTGATTCAAATTTATGGTCATGCCTTTATTTCTTGCAAATCACGTTTGGTTGCATTATTTAGGAATGTAGAGCATGACTTGGTCTGTTACTCACAAATTAAGAATGGTTACAATGAGATGGGATCAAGCCCATATTTCTCATAATTAGACCTTGAGAATATTTTTATTTTTAGTGTCTAAGAGTTATCCACCATCTTATCTCTTCTATCCTATATATTGAAGGTCTCTCATGGGAAAATGAGAGGAAAAGAAAGAGTAAACTTACAATGTTAGATTGATTACGAAGCTTGGGAAAGGAAATTGGGAGAAGCTTCATTAGGCTATTTAATTGTAAGATGTAATATTTTTTCTTTATTAATAGAAGATGCATATTCTTTTTTCCTCTAATTGATTGTATATGGTGATTATAATCTTTATAGAGAGTTAATATTTGCATGTCTTTATGTCATATTATCAAATCTATCATTGATTGATACACGTTACATTTATTCTTATGAGAGGTGTTTATTGGTGTTCTTATGTGTGCAGATCTATGGTCATGAAGGTGAAGAACATATTTGAAGGACTGAACAACCAAGGAGTATGCAAGGACAACCATCAAATTACCGAGTAAGTATTCTACTCTTTCATCTCATAGATTGTTTCATGTATGATTTAGATCTATGAAATTATTTAGCTTGCATATATATTTTGTATTAGGTCTAGGAAGAGACTAATGGAGGTAACTCCTACAAGGTACATGTATCCTACAAAAAAGGGAAAAGACAACCCCAACCCATAGAGAAAAGGACAAATAAATGATGGACCTCCTCAGGACAACCGATCCAAGTCTTAAACAAAGAAGGGTTATGGGAATATGAAGAAATACACTAGAAAGTGGTGTGAATTCCATAACATCCCCTGGAATAACACCAATGAATGTCACTCAAAGTAGTCGTTGGTGGCTGAGCTAAAAGCCTCAGAGTCATATGCATGTTCTGACTTTGAATTTAAACCAAACAAGGGGAATTTGTAAGACACCAAACCCCCGAAGTGCCTTTTTAAAGGATTGGGTATTAAAATTTCTCTTTTCCTTAACCATATATAAGTTTCTTATTGAGGGAATCATTGTTTTTAGCTCATCACGATCTTTCCAACGACTATAATTATGACCAAATTCAAGATCTAGATTGAAGGTTATGAATTTTTAGAGTTTTAGGGTCTTCATTGGCCAAATGTCTCCTTACTGCAGTCTGCCACATGGCTCCACGTCACTTACTACTCCATGTGGTCCTATCCAATTATGACATGTAACCATACGATACTGATTTGGTTGTTAACACGTCATTTTCCACTTCAACATTGTGCCTTCGGCTTATCGGGATCCAAGTCTTTTCACACATATCCAACCCCTTTAACAAACCCCCCTTTATATCTGGCATCTTGGGGTTCCGAACCACCAGGGAGGTTGACCCACTGGGATATCGGTATATCAACCCATCATGGTACCGGAACATCGAACATCGATGTACAATAAAAATTCCTCGTCTGGGTATCAGAACATCATCTCATCGGGGTACCAGACATCAACTCCTGGGTAAATTAATACTCGTGCCAACCTTAAGTTCTTGAGCCAATAGTCTGGCTAGAATTTAGTGTGTAAGGCCCTACCATGACCTGCCACTTGGGTGACACTTGGATGTATCTTCTCATGTCTTCTAGCTCAAAAATTCCAAATCACCCTAATGTGTGGCTCAATATCCAGTTGACACATGGACCCTCCATGACGTGCCACATCAGCATAGGATAGAAAAACTCACCCATCCATAGGTTGACACCTGTCTAGTTTTTATAGTCTTATTAAGTTAAATAATCAATATTATCTTAATATACAACTCATCGATATTCATTTATTTAATCCCCATTAGGGATAATTAGTCTTCATTAAAAATCATTTTTTCTTAGAAATCCAACATCCCAGAATGATTTAGTGTTAATTATTATATTAATTCTGTGACATATCAAACTTATAACATAATCATATTTCCATATGATTTAATTAATTATATTATAATATAATTATAATTAATTATATTATAATATAATTATAATTAATTATATTATAATTAATTATATTATAATATAATTATAATTAATTATATTATATTATATTATATTACACTTAGGTTTAATAATATTGTTTAATATATAAATCAATGTCCCCCARYRTATAATTTTCCATGCATTCCAATACACACAGAYCCCYAATGCCCGATGMCTGATGCCCGACATCTCGGTGGGGACCTTACATGCATAATATATAAATATATACATTATTTATATAAATATTTTAAAGGGACATCGGATCAGACCTATCGTCCCTCRGATATATTGTTTAACACATGCTCTCCTCCTCTTGACCTTCCATCTCCCAAAAACTCARCAGGGGTCCCATGTGCATTTATATTTTATATTSTATATTTGAAAAGTTATCGTAACAGATCCATTGGACCCAGTATGTGTAATACATGTTCATYCACTCCTCAAGCTCCTAGTGCATATATATATTTATATATATATATATATTAAAATCCTATTTATACATTCTCCATCCACACGGTGTAAAAGAGTAATTTTTCTCTTTYACTGTGTTTTGGCTTAAGAAAAGAAATATCCCTCAAAGTAAATTCTAAATTTATACTAGAATTTACAACCCACCACAAATTAAGGGATTCTTCCCTAAATTATAGGAAATGTAACACCCTTCATAGCTACACTATATGAATATAATTTTTCTTGTAAACCATATGAAAATGTCAAGTTTACCATATTTTCAAGACACAATTTAAAATAGATATTTATAAATTCCAAAATAAATTTCACGAAATTTGGTATTCTTATTTCAAATAGAAAATTATAGATTTATTTCCCATTCCTTTCTTAATGTATAATTAAATTTTTTTCCCTCTTATTAATGTTTGGCCCATATTCTACCAAGGCCAAAAAAGAGGTCTGAAATTCTCTCTCTATCTCTGGTGCTTAGCGTATTTTCGTAGCTCAACAAAGTGACCAAGGCCTTCAGGCCTATTTACAAGTTTCTATCAACAACCATATTACCCATTTGAATTTTTTTTTATGAAGACATTGCTAGTATAGTCTTCATGCTAGCACTTAGTTCCTTATTATCTTACAAATGAGGTGAGAGTGCTTGGTAAGAGAATATTTTGCTAGAACAGATTTATGGTATCCAATCTATTATAGAATATTGATATCAAATTAATGAAAATACAATGAGGTAAAGTTATGAACACAACACTTTTTAGCTGTAATGCTCTCCTAACACATAAATTTCTCAATCTATCATTTAACATGAGACTGAATTCACACAGCTCAAAACATATTTGGCAATATTGTTGAACTTAACATTTGTAGAAATTAAGCACAAAAATACTTATCTAAAGACTAGAAAGTGTTGGAAACTGCTGAAAGGTGTGCCAGTTTCCACCCAACCTAGGAACAATTGCACCTGTTTTTTCTATAGCTATCCACCCCCTAGAAAGGGTATGATGCTATGAGGGAAAATTCTTTTACTCAATTATTGATAAAATATGAAGGATCCTCTCCTCCATCTACAAGAAATTATGATCCATATTATTTTCGACACAAAATGAGAGAGGAGATATAATAAATAAATGTATAGAGATATATTAGATATCCAATAATAAAACAAATATTTATTAGAGATATAACCATAAACACAGATACATAGTAATACACAATTTCTATTAATGAGCGAAATGTACAAGACTGTAAAAATACAGAGTGAAAGACTCACTAGAATTGTGGCATCTTATCTCTAAGAAGAGATGTGATGACTACTCGCATTCACAAGAATATGATTACAATGAGGCACTAAATGGTTTTTTATCATGAAATCCAAAACCCTAACCCCAGAAGATGAAAATCCAATAGTTTTGTGGACCCTTTTTTGGGTAGTTTGGTGTATCAACTTCCCAAGAGAATAAATTCGGCAAATGATCTTCATTTAGGGTGCATAATAGCTCATTGAAAAGGTATATTCGAGGATATTAATTTTGGGGGCTCAATGAGAGAATTTGGCTAACATTGAGGTTCTCAATCCCGAAAAAACTTCATTTAGGCCCCCAAAATGACCTCAGAAGTTTAGGAACCGAAAAAACTACTAAAAATAGTAGATTTCCAGAAGACTCTTTTGAGCCAGTTGGAATAGGTGGGTGGCCACCAATATACATATGGATGAATCCTCCCTCCTTAGGAACAAATATTCTCCATTTCATTGAGTGCTCGGGGGAGAGGGAAATTTTTTTGTTGAAACTACATCTTGATGAGCTGCTTTCCTTACTGGAGAAGTATAGTTGCTTAGCTTGTTGAAGGAGAACCTGTGGATGAAAGGGTTGGAACTTTTTAACCAGTCTAGCTATATGAGATGACGGTGTGAAGAATAAATCTTAGTGATTTATTTCAATATTTTTGACCTACTTCTGTTGGAAAAACGGTTCTTGGACTGAGGCTGCAGTGGTTGCGGTGTTCTTATGTTCACCTTTTGAACAGACTGTGAAGAAGCTGAATTTTTTCGTATGAGATAATACCTTGCAGTAGTGTTTAGGTGGGACAGTAGTTGGAACTACCTTTGGTATACTGTAGATATGACCCCCTAGAGTAACAATGACACTACAGGGTCAAGACTCATTAATAGCATGGTGCTTCCACATATATGGTTGGCCCAACAGAACATCACAAAAATCCAATGGGAAAACATCACATAATACCTCATCATTGAAGGGTTGGATGCCGTATGAAAATTGACACTGTTGGTTGACATGAATATCTTGTCCCTGGTGAAGCCACCTGATGTTGTATGGCTGCGGGTGTGGTGTTGTCGACAATCCCAACTATTTGATGACCTTTGATGAGATGAGGTTCTTATGGATTCTGCTATCAACAATGAAATTCAAAGGGGTCCCCTTCACCCACATCTATGAATAAAAGAGGTGCTCCCCTCTTCAAGATATGTTGGTTCTTCTGGTTGAATTGTTGTGGTTGCGACAATCGCAGTTGGGCCTACGTCGATGATTTGTCTTCTCCCATTATTTCCCGAATCATATTTTGAATAGAAGTTCAACTCCTTTGATTTGATATTGACCACCAATGATTGTTTTGAGAAACATTCATCAATGTTGTGCCAGGGGATTTTGTGGAAATCACACCACTTTACAATTTCCTTCTCGTCTTCCTTTGGCCCTTCTTTTCCTATGGATTGGACTAGTTTTCAGGAGGCTATTTTTTAGGTACTTCTTTATCATACTTTGGTTGTTGCGAATTTGAATAAATGAACTCACGTTTGTTCTGGTACCTAAATTTCTACTCTATTTTGACAACATAACGATAAGCATCTCCTGGTGATGAGATGTCCAGAAAATGCATTTCAATTTGGATGTACCTGTGTAGAGCCCCACAATAATTTAGAACCAAATGCTTCTCAGAATATTTGATACCCATATTGGTGCACAAGGTATGGAAGGTGTTGGTGAAATATGACACTCCTTGGCCCCTCTCTTGACGCAGTGTGGTCCATCTCATGTATTGGTCATCATAGTTACCAGTAGGGTAATATTGTTCCTTGATTGCATCGGCCCCATATATTCCAGAATCCTTTGTGGAAATTTTCTCTGAGTAAGTTTCCCACCAATTTTTGACATGGGAGAGATATTTAAGGAATGTGAAGGTGATATTTTCCCTATCAGAAAAATTGTGAACAGAGAAATAACCTTCTAGCAGATTTAACCATTCTTCTAGAGCATCTGCATCTATTTTTCCTTCAAATACAGGAATATCAAAGTTAACTTATACCTTAAAAGGAGATGTGCCTCCAAAGTGGCCTCTTTATGAAGACACATTGATTGTTATTGGTAGACATTGAAGGATGTGGGTAAAATTTTCCATCATTTCATCTTCTAGCCAGTGGGATCGGCCCCATATATTCCAGAATCCTTTGTGGAAATTTTCTCTGAGTAAGTTTCCCACCAATGTTTGACATGGGAGAGATATTTAAGGAGTGTGAAGGTGATATTTTCCCTATCAGAAAAATTGTGAACAGATAAATAACCTTCTAGCAGATTTAACCATTCTTCTAGAGCATCTGCATCTATTTTTCCTTCAAATACAAGAATATCAAAGTTAACTTATACCTTAAAAGGAGATGTGCCTCCAAAGTGGCCTCTTTATGAAGACACATTGGCTGTTATTGGTAGACATTGAAGGATGTGGGTAAAATTTTCCATCATTTCATCTTCTAGCGCGTGAGAGCTTCCTCAAGAAATAGATTAATAGAATCGTATGCTTTGTGGTTTTTATTTTCTTCTTCCATGGAGGGTTTCTTGAGAATGAGAGAGTGATTTCCCTCAATAGATACAATCTGGAGACCCAAATTTCTATACTTGGACCTTGTCGGGGACATGCATTGAAAAAACGATCAAGAGCAGCTTGCTCTGATACCAGTGATCTGAATTATGTTCGGCACAAAATGGGAGTGGAGATACAATAAATAAATGTACATATATATATCATATATCCAATAATAAAACAAATATTTATCATATATATAACCATAAACATAGAGATACATTAAAACACAATTTCTATTAATGAGCAAAATGTAGAAGACTATAAAAATACAGAGTGAAAAACTCGCTAGAATGTTGGAAGCTTATCTATGAGAAGAGATGTGATGGATACTCACATTCGCAAGAATATGATTACAATGAGGCTCTAAAGGCCTTTTTATCATACATAAAATCCAAGACCCTAACCCAGGAAGATGAAAAGCCAATAGTTTTGTGGACCCCGTTTTGGGTAGTTTGGTGTATTGACTTCTCGGGGGCGTAAATTTGGAATACGATCTTCGTTTAGGGAACACGATAGCTCGTTGGAAAGTTACCATCGAGGAGATTCATTTTGGGGTTTTAATGGGAGCCTTTGCCTATAATTCAGATGCTCGATCCTGGAAAAACTTCATTTAGGCCCTCAAAATGGCCCCAGAAGTTTAGGAACCGAAAAATTGCTAAAAATAGTAAATTGCCAGAAGACTAGCGGCGGGCACGGGGCGTGAAACAACACTTGTGGCGAAAGCTCTTGCTCACTACATGCACTTTCCAGGTTGGGTGTTGGATTCTTTATTGCGTTGCTCCTCACCTTCCTTCTTCTCTGGCTTTCCTTCTCTCGGCGGTCCCCTTTCCTTCTGGCTTGTCTTCCTTCCTTTCTGGTCTGTCTTTGTTGTGTTCCTTCGGGGGTGGATGGGTGAGTGAGCGGTGGGGTGCGTGTGTTAGGGGTCCAGGAGAGTGGGTCTCCAGTTCTGGTTCTGAGGTGAGGGTTTCTCCGAAATAGAGGAACAAAGTACTTTCCCGTATCGCGGGGAAGGTGCGTTTAGCTCTTTCCCGCTGCCCCCACACCAAATAAGTAATTTCGGGATTTCTTTCTTTCCCGAAAAAGGTAATTTATTGCTCACCCATAAGGGTGAGGAGGGGAAGGTAATTGCAACATGTATATATTATTTTTCTTTGCAGAAACAAAATGGATTTCTTCCAGTCATGAATTAGATATGTGTCATACCAGATTTGGCCGAATAATCTCTCAATTTGTTTAATAAGTAACTCAAGGTCGAAGGTTTAAAGCTATGCATCCTATTAGTCTACGTCGGAGACCTACTTCTACGAAGTCCTTTGGGTGGCGGTTTCACTAAAAAAGACACTGAATTATCCTTCCCTTAACAGGCAAGCGGCCTTACGGCTAGGTGGGTGGTGACTGATATACACCTGGATCAATTATACCTCCTTAGGAACTAATGCTAACAATTCTGTTGAGTTTCCGGGGGAGAGAGAAAAACATTTGTTGAATCTGTATCTTGATGAGATACTTGCCTTGTTGGAGAAGTTGCATTGCTTAGCTTGTTGGAGGTTGTCAGAAAACTGTGGCTAGAAGGGTTGGAAATTTTTAATCAGTCTACCTATATGATATGACTATGTGCAGAAGAAATCCTGGCAATTTTCTTCAATCTTGTTGACCTACTTCTATTGGACAGAAAGTGCTTGTACTGAGGATGCAGTGGTTGTAGTGTTCTTTTTTTCACCTTTTGAATAGACTGTGAAGAAGTTGAATTTTGTAGTATGAGATACTAAATTGTGGAATTGTTTAGGTAGGAAAGTAGTTGGAACTACCTATGGTATCTTGTAAAGATGACCCCCCAGAGTAACAATGACACTACGGGGTCAAGAATCATAAATAGCATGGTTCTTCAACATATATGGTTGGCCTAACAGAACATCATAGACATCCAATGGTGCAACATCACATAATACCTCATCCTTCAAGGGTTGGATGTCGTATGATAATTTACATGATTGGTTGACACAAAGATCTTGTCCCTGGAGAAGCCACCCGATGTTGTATGGTTGCAGGTGTGGTGTTGTCGACAATCCCAATTGATTGAAAACCTCTATTGAGAAGAGGTTCTTCTATATTCTTCTATCAACAATTAAATGAAACATGGTCCCCTTCACCCACATATGTGAATGAAAAAGGTGCTCCCACTCTTCAGTATCTGCTGGTTCTTCTCGTTGAATCGTTGCGGTTGTGACAATAGAAATGGGGTATGCGTTGATGATCTATCTTCTCCTATTATTTTCTTAGTCAAATTATGAATCAAGGTTGGGATCCTTTTCACTGATTTCCGCCACCAACGATTTTTTTGAGTGACATTCATCAGTTTTTTTCCAAGGTATTTTGTGGAAATCACACCACTTTCCAGTGTCCTTCTTCATCTTCCCATGACCCTTCTTTTCCTGTGGCTTGGACTAGTTTTTGGGAGGCTGTTTTTTAGGGCCATATTTATCATACTTTGGTTGTTTCACATTTGCAGACCCAAACTCATGTTTGTTCTGGTGCCTAAATTTTTGTTCAATTTTGACATCATATCGATAGACAACTCCCAGTAATGAGATGTCCATAAACTCCATTTTAGTTTAGATGTACCTTTGTTGAGCCCCACAGTATTTCAGAACCAAATGTCACTCAAAATCTTTGATACCGATCTTGGTGCATAAGGTATGGAAGGTTTTGGTGAACTCCAACACTGCTTGGCCCCTCTCTTGACGCAATGTGGTCCATATCATGTATTGGTTACCATAGTTACCAACATGGTAATATTGTTCCTTGATCGCATCCACAAAAAAATACCAATTGGGCTCGACCCCATATATTATAGAATCTTCTGTGGAAATTGTATCCCAGTAAATTTCCCACCAATGTTTGACATAGGGAGGATCTTTAAAGAGCACGAAGCTGATATTTTTCCTTTTGGAAAAATTGTGAACAAAGAAATAACCTTCTAGCATATTTAACGATTTTTCTAGGGCATCTGCATCTATCAGTCCTTTAAATATGGGAATATCAAAATTAACTTGTACCTTGAAAGGAGAGGTGTCTCCAAAGTGGTCGCTTGATGAAGATGTGCCAATTGTTATCGACAGTTATTGAATGACGTGGGAAAAATTCTCCATCATTTCATCCCTCTATCGCATGAGATATTTCTCAAGCAATGGATCAATAGAATCATCTGCTCTATATTTTTTCTTTTCATATGCCATAGAGGGATTCTTGGGCATGCGAGAGATATTTTCCTCAAGAGATAAAATATCTAGACATAACATGCTATACTCATACCTTGTCGGGGACATGCACTGAAAAAATGATCAAGAGCAACCTGCTTTGATACCACTGATCCAGATTATTTTCGGAACGAAATGAGAGCAGAGATATAATAAATAAATGTACAGATATATATCATATATATAATAATAAAATATATGTTTATCAAATATATAACCATAAACATAGAGATACATTAATACACAATTTCTATTGATGAGAGAAATGTAGAAGACTGTAAAAATACATAGTGAAAGAATCGCTAGAATGGTGGAAGTTTATCTCTTAGAAGAGATGTGACGGATACTCACATTTGCAAGAATATGATTGCAATGATTCTCTAAAGGCCTTTTTATCATAAACAAAATTCTAAAACCTAACCCTGAAAGATGAAAATCAAATAGTTTTGTGGACCCTGTTTTGGGTAGTTTGGTGTATCAACTTCCTAGAGGCGTAACTTTGGCATACGATCTCCATTTAGGGTGCATGATAGATCGTTGGATAGGCATCATCAAGGATATTCATTTTGGAGGCTCTATGAGATCCTTTGCCTATCATTTTGGTGATTAATCCTAAAAAAAGATTGATTTAGGCCCTCAAAATGGACCTGGAAGTTTAGGAACCGAAAAACTGCTAAAAATAGTAAATTGTCAGAAGACTGTTTTGAACCAGTTGGAATAGGTGGGTGGCCATAGATACCCACCTAGATCAATCCTCCCTCCATAGGAATAAATGGTATCCAGTTGAGTTCCCAAGGGAGAAGGAAAATCATTTGTTGAATATACATCTTGATGAGTTGCTGACCTTGTTGGAGAACTTGTGTTGCTTAGCTTATTGAAGGCTTTCATAATCCTATGGCCACAAGGGTTGGATATTTTTAACCAGTCTGGATATATGATATGACTATGTGTAGAATAAATCCTGGCTCTTTGCTTCAATCTTTTTGACCTGCTTCTGTTGGACAGAAGGTGCTTGGACTGAGGCTACAGTGGTTGCGGTGTTCTTATGTTCACCTTTTGAAGAGATTGTGAAGACGCTGAAATTTTTAGTAAGAGATACTACCTTATGACACTTTTTATGTTGGATAGTAGTTAAAACTACCTCTGGTATCCTGTAGAGATGACCCCCTAGAGTAACAATGACACTACAGGGTTGAGACTCATAAATAGCATGGCACTTCCACATATATGGTTGTCCCAACTAAACATCACAAACATACAATGGGTAAACATTAAATAATACCTCATCCTTGAAGGTTTGGATGTCGTATGACAATCGAAACTTATCTTTGACATGAATATCTTGTCCCTAGAAAATCCAACCGATGTTGTATGGTTGCGGGTGTGGTGTTGTCGACAGCCCCAACTGTTTGACGACCTCTGTTGAGATGAGGTTCTTCTGGCTTCCACTATAAAAAATGAAATGAAATGAGGTCCCCTTCACCCACATCTATGAATGAAAGAGGTGTTCCCCCTCTTAAGGATCTTCTGGTTCTTCTGGTTGAATTTTTGTAGTCATGACAGTAGCAGTGGGGTCTTCATCGATGATCTGTCTTCTCCCATTATTTTTTGAATTATATTTTGAATCAGGGTTCGACTCCTTTTCTTTGATCTCGACCACCAATGATTGTTTTGAGAAACACTCGTTAGTGTTGTTCCAGGGTATTTTGTGGAAATCACACCACTTTCTAGTGTCCTTCTTCTTCTTCTTCCAGTGACCCTTCTTTTCCTGTGGCTTGGACTGGTTTTCGTGAGGCTATTTTTTAGGGTCATCTTTATCATACTTTGGTTGTTGCAGATTTGCATACCCAAACTATCGTTTTTTCTATTGCCTAATTTTGTGCTCGATTTTGACATCATATCGATAGGAAGCTCCCAGTGATTATATGTCAAGAAACTCCATTTCCGTTTGGATGTACATGTGTAGAGACCCACGGTATTTCAGAACCAAATGTCACTCAGAATATTTGATACCCATATTGATGCACAAGGTATGGAAGGTGTTGGTGAAATATGACACTTCTTGGCCCCTCTCTTGATGCAGTGTGGTCCATATAATGTATTGGTAATCATAATTACCAATAGGGTAATATTGTTCCTTGATTACATCCACAAAAAAATTTAAAGTGGGATCTACCCCATATATACCATACTCTACGAGAATTTTCTCCCAGTAATTTTCCCACCATGTTTGACATTGGGGAGAACTTTAAGGAGTGTGAAGGTGATCTTTTCCATGTCGGAAAAATTGTTAACATAGAAATAACTTTCTACCGGATTTAACCATTTTTCTAGGGAATTTGCATCTATCTATCCTTCAAATACAAGAATAAAAAAAATTACTTATACCTTGAAAGGAGAGGTTCTTCCAAAGAGGTATCTTGATGAATATGCGTTGACTATTATTAGCAAGAATTGAAGGATGTGGGAAAAATTATCCATCATTTCATCCCTTTGTTGCATGAGAGCTTGCTCAAGCAACATATTGATAGAATTTTCTTCTCTGTCGTTTTTATTTTGTTCTTCCATGGATGGTTTCTTATTGTGTGAGAGTGATTATCCTCAAGAGAGACAATCTAGAGAACCAATTTTATATACTCGGAACTCGTCGAGGACATGCACTAAAAAAAAAATCAAGAGCAACTTGCTTTGATACCACTAATCCAGATTATTTTCAGCATGAAATGAGAGCGGGTATATAATAAAGAAATGTACAAAGATATATCATATGTCCAATAATAAAACAGATATTTATCAGAGATATAGCCATAAACACAGAGATACAATAATACACATTTTCTATTAATGAGCGAAATGTACAATACTGTAAAAATACAGAGTGAAAGACTCACTAGGATGGTGGCAACTTATCTATGAGAAGAGATATGACGACTACTCACATTCACAAGAATATGATTACAATGAGGCTCTAAAGGCCCTTTTATCATAAAGAAAATCCAAAACCCTAACCCTGATGTTGAGGGGTCCTAAATCTCTTTAACTCAACAGTAGGAACCAAACCCGCCACAGAGGCCCAATTAAACTCTGCAGCGTTTGATGGTGGAATGGTTCTCTAGATATTTCTATCTGACCAATTTATCGATGGCATTTACGTAGTGATTGACATGATATATTCTTATGAAAGTTCTTGCTTCATTTTAAACGTTCTCTTTTTTTCTTTTATTTTATTATATGGGTTTGATCAAAAGAAGTGTGTTGGTATAAACCAATTGGTAAAGGGGTTCTTAACTACTGAAGAAGGTTGATCTTGTGATAACCCTTGTCCTCAGGCATGCAAGAAAATATATTCACACATGTGACAAGCCTAGTACTAATACATTAACTTGCTTGTATTTCAATTAATGACTGAGATACAATTATCTTAAGAAAACACACATGCAATAATATTATGGTAAGAAAAATAGTTTCCTTAGCTCTAGCATTAATCACACATTAACACAACAATTGTCTTTCATCATTAGAGACAAGAACTACAAAAAATATTGAAATAACTAACTTATCAATAGATTCAAAAAATCTTACTCGTTACAACATCCATTAATGAAATAAATTTGGAAGTAATTCCTCCTCAATCTAATCACACAACGCGTTTGATGAAAAACAAAAATTTGTCTCCAGTCCGAAACATGACTTCTCAATTAAGGTAGTTCAGAAATAGTTCTTTACAATTCCAAAAATAAGGGTCCTTCCCAAAACCATCGACCTTTTTCTAAAAGGTCAATTCTATTATTTATAATGAATCATTAACTAAAAATAGCTATTACAAGTGCAAGCTAAGTAAAAAAAAAAATTGCCACATGGCACTTTCATCTCTTTGTTCTCTAAGAATCATCAAATAGTTTTACTGAAGTGGATGAATATTCTCATATTCTAATTATTTGACGAAGACTTCCTTTCATGTGTTGGCATACGGGAACCTATGTTGGTCCATCAGGGATGAGAAAATTTCTTTCACTTCTACTGCCCGTGCTTTGCACTTGATTATTTTAACACTCAACTGGTGAAAAACTACTCGAACCTTAATCAAATGCTCCATGAAATGTTGTACTTGACTTGGAACCATGCTCGCCACCTTTTCTATCTCTATTGTCCATTCTGAGTCTTGTTCTGCATGTTTCTTGACTATGTCATTCAGGTCGACAAAGTCCTTCGGTGAGCCGAATTTTGGGAGGTCGATGTCTTTCATCTCCCGATTAATCTTTTCCCAACTCTTTTAGCACTTATCCCACTTCTTTTGAATCTCCCGTTGAGGTTCCTGGGCCATTTTTACCCAATATTAATACATTTTCCTGATCTGATATATGCTACTACCCCTCAACACCCAAATGTTGCTCTCTTTGGCATCTTGATCCTTTTGAACCGCGCTGATGTAATCGATCCTTTCTACTTCTTGGTGATATTTCTCATACCACCTTTCTATGTCCTTGTAAGTTTCTAGTTCCATAAGGGTTTCTTCTTGTAAATTGGCTATACCTGCAGTGAAAAGGTGTCGATCATTCATGAATTTAGTATAGGAATCATGGAACTTACTTCTAAAAAACACTGTGGCCTACGTGGAGTCCTCATAGTATTTTTCCAAATGGCACAAATGCTCTAACTCCTTAAGTGCAATGACCGACTCCTTTTCATCTCTTATTTATCTATCCAATGTGGCATCTGTGATAGCCATCCCTGTGTCGATAATCTCAGACGTCTTGGCATTCTCTTTACTGAGTAGCTTCTCCTTCGTAGTGATGAGAATCAAGTTGTATAATGTGAGCCTCCTCTTCTTAGTGGTCCTCTTGATGATGGCTTTTCTCTTTCCATCATAAGAGATTTCTTTTAAGTCGACGAACTCATCAATAGGTTCGGGGATTTGTTGTTCTCCATGGGCTAGAGTATTTCCTAGGCTTCCAGTTGTGTGTATTTGTTCTACAATGGGATATTTAACTTCTTCCATATGTATCGATGGCTTGACCTCCGTTTTTTTCTCATTGGCTGGTGAGGTATCGGAAAAAATTGAAGAACAAGGGGTAGGTTCGATACTTACTTGGTAATCGGTTGTCGAAGTGCTAATTTCTTTTTGTGTAATTTCCTCTTTCTAGCCACCTAATCCTAGCTCATCCCTAGAGTTATCTATTGGGGTTTTTGGAAAGTTGAGTAGCTCAATTTCTAATACACTTTCTACCTCAGGGTCTCTTTGCGAAAAGTGTTGGATTGAAGCATCGGGACCTGGGGTAGATACTTTCTCAGGTTCCTTTTCTTCTATAATCTACACTGGAGTCACCAGGGACACCTTTGAAATATACTCATCATCATAGATGGTTATTAATTCAAACAAGGGGTTTGGTACACATGTCCTACATGGTGTCCTTTCTATCCTAGGCTAGGTTGAAATTCCCCTTGGTGATCTGATCTGTGGTGGTGGAACTTCGAGGTTTTCTAGTTCGGTGATTTCTTCAAGTTGTACTGGCTCTAAGAGAATTATCTCTCCTCTGATTTTGATTTATTCATCAATGAGAATCCTCAACATCTCTATGAGATCATGATCATTCTATAGCTATTCAATGATCCTCTGTGCCCCTTCTAGCAAGAGAAGCCCTCTTCTTTGTGCCTTTGTAGTCTTTGCTACTCTAATTTCTTCCCTAACTCTGAGGGCCTCTTGGGATGACTTCTCTATTGTCTCCACCTATTCATCCATGCTCATATCCTTGAACCTTGTCGTGTTAAGGTTGGCCATTATCTATCCTACCTCCTCCTAGTCCTGACCGTATTCTGTGAAAATTTCATCTTCAAATTTGTCATGCGCATATGGCCAACACGAGGATACCTGTGAAACATGTTGGAGAACTAAGCCTTTAGGGTCATTCTTGTGGAATAGGCCTGTCGAGAACCTGAATTCAAGTTGTCTTATCCCTTCTTGTTTGGTTTGAGCAGTGTCCTTTACGAAATAAAACCCTACATGGAAACCGTAGGGTACAAAATCCTGCTTCTTTTTCTTGACTAGAGTGGTGTTATATCAATGCAGCATAGTCTGATAGAAGATTTATCCCACAATGAATCGGTTTGGGATGTCAACAGGGAGTAGATGCCATGCTCTGATGGCCTCAAACACCCTGATATAGTTTTTTCTTTCATCTAAATACCAATGTCCCACCTTTGCTACCATTTTCTTGGCTACTGCGGATAGTCTCGGGAATTCGCTTTTAAATATAATAAAATAAATACGGGTGATTAATTCAATACAAATGAGTGCATAAGAGTTTTTGTACCTGTTCTCCCATAGTATGCTGAAATAAATGTGAACAGGGAGCTCTGCAACATGTCAGCTTAAATTCATGTCGATGAAGACATTTCTCGCATAGATCACATTGAGCAGGTATGAGGCCATATGGAAACCGAGTGCTTCCCCTTCTTTTGATGTCTGAGCCTGCTGTACATAGATTCTCAATTGCTTGGAAATTATTGCTCCCCAATTGAAGCTTCCTTTGGAGATCTCCACTTTGTATACCAAGGGAGTCCATGCTTCCAAGAACTTGGAGCAGTCCTTCTCTCCATATAGTCAAAAGATGAGATCCATTAAGTAGATGTATGGCTCCCTCAGGTTAATTGTCCCATACTAGCCATTGCTCCGGTTTGTAAAAAAAATTCCTCCTTTTGCCATGAGGCCATCAATTGGTTGGTGTCATGGAATTCATAGAAATTCACCATGAAGTCGTTGTTTAGAGGCTCCTCTATGTATTTGAGTTTGTGTTACTTCTATACTTCTGTCGAGAGGAAAAATATGATACACCCTCCATTCTCATCGTTGATTAAGAACTTGTGCATGTCTGTATGGTCGATTAGCCACTTCAAAACCTCCATGCATGGGAAAAATTGGGTTCTGCAGGATACCATGTGAAAATATGACCATCGGATATTTTGGAACACTTGGTCATCGTGACCTTACATTCGGGTCGTTGTGTGGGATACACTCTGGGTACTCCTCTCAGTTGATTATGTTGAATAGGTCCCCCCACTCTGGGAGAATTACCTTGGACCCAATGTTTTCTTTTGTATCACCGAAGATCGGATGTTGAACAAAGGCTTTCTTAGTTGAGGTTTTAATGACAGGCTTCACCCTAGGAGCGTACTCCAACTGCCTCATGGTCCCGGGAGAAGAAGTTTCACCTTTTTTTGCTTCCTTCATATTTGGTTCTCTCGGGTGAGCATCTGGTTGTACAATTTCTTAGAGGCATTTTCCCTGCAGCTAGAACGTATTTAGAGACTATGTAAGAAATTAGATGCATATAAAAAATTACGACCACCGAATTGACAAAATTTAACACATACCTTAGCTGCTTGTTTAACCTCGTTTTGATAATCTTAGAATCAACACAGTCTCAAGACGTTTTCTTTGCTTCTTCGGATGCTCTCGAATTCAACCTTGTGCACGGAATGAAAATGTTCAAAGCTGTTCTATTGATTTAAACAGGGGAGAACTTAACTTGTCACATGAACCATTCAATTCAGGTTATGAGTGTAGTTCTATAAAATCTGTCGCCATATCCTCAAATACGTTTAAAATTAAATTCAATTGTAGGTTGACAGCGTGGGCACGAGTTGTAATGTGGCCTATCAGTGATTTCAAATTATTGTTGTTCAATTGGCGCATGAGGTAGAAACAAATGTGGGATGAATCATTAACTGGTATATTAAATGTCATAATTTGATCGTATCTTGTGCCGAAAACATCCTATCATTTCGCTAGTCTAGCTGGTGATTCGGTGGTCAGGGTTCCACTTTGAACACTTTTTGTTGATATCTCTTTGCAAAAGCTCTGATGCCAAAATATCTTGTTGTATGTAGCTAATGTGGCAAGGATGACTTGGAGGTGTGACTAGGACATAAGGATCCTTAATATGACTCGGGACGAAACTAGGTCGTGCGACACCCCTACATGATAAAGACACGTGGCACTCAAGATCGGTGTCTTCATTTACTCGTGTTAATCAGAATCAAGAATTTCCTTAAGCTAAAAGTTATAAAACTCGATCCCATCCTTCTGACGCTAAAAAGTATCAGGGATCAATGATCGACAATAAACCTAACCAAGAACTCCTGGATTGACCCTCTCAATAATTCCCTGATGTGGGAAGTGTATTGGGATTCGACGTGTTAGGGTCCTAACCCGCTCATAGGTAGATCAATATATTCAGATGTAATAAAGGTCAATATTAATAAGGCCTTTCAATAAAATAGAATAAGGCGGATGTAAGAAGACCTAATAGAAGCTTTCACTTCTAGAAGGATCTTCCTCCAGATGCTTCTCTTGATAGACATATTTAGTATAAATAAGGGTCGAGGGTATGCAAACCCTAGCTTGGAGATTATTGTAACAGAGTGTTGCTCGACTAGAGGTTGCCCCCTTGAAGAGGCCCATGAACATTGCTTTCTGAATCAAAGTGTTATTTCTGTTGTTATTCTTATATCATTTCTATGTTATTGTGGAGATTATGCTGGTTATATTACTGTTATTCTGCCATTTCTAGAATTTTATTTCTGTTCTACATACTTTTTATATCTGGTATATTACAAGTGGTACCAGAGCACTTTCCTTGGCAGAAATTGTGGGAATTTTTTTTCAGGGTAGAGACGTATTCCGGTGTCTTTAAGCCACAGATATCTGTCGTTACGCGCATAAACCCGTGGTTGAGGGATTCATACACGCAGGAAATACAAGTGGTTCTTAAGTACACATCTGTTGGCCACCCTTGTAACCCTTGTTGGTACCCCTTCGAGTGGTAGCACATCAGACAACACATGTGTACAGATCAACCTAGATTTCTTGAAGCCCTCTTTAGATAAACCGATTGGCCGCCTGATTGCTATAGTGCCATTGAGAATAGCACTCAGGAAGATACTCTCTAGTACCTGGGTAGTCGGGTAGTACAACTAAGGGTACGGTTTATCCTCCTTACTTAGTGCCCTGAGATATTGGGCCGAGTAATACTGTTGGACCCTGCACGTATATCATAGAGCTATAGTATAGGGAAAACCTTTGTCTGTAGAACCCTTGAATACCTAACCCTTGGGGGATAGAAACATAAACAAATTAAAATAGATAAGATCTATTGTCACACAACTGTGTTCGGGTTGCCAAGTAAACACACATTTCTTTCTAGTTAAGAATTTGGGGATTTCATCACTGCAGTATTCTTCAGACTGGAGTATAACCCCGCTGGTGTTAAAAAAAAAAAAAGTCTGGAATTGTTTTCACCATTATTTGAGACCTATTCCATTGGATTCATCTCTTCACCCTTATCACATTCATCATATCATTTTTTAGCAAAATTTTTGAGCCCGCCCGCCCTTTTCAGTTCACCCATCCTCATGGCCCATAGCCGTAGCCAAGACCTGGAAACTCGCTTCAACACCTTGCAATATGGTTTCCTCGAGACCCAAAAAGAAGTGAAACAACTCAGTGCTATTGTTTCTTCCATCGATACATCCATCAATACAAACATAAATACAACCATGCAGTCCTCAATGGAGGAAGTCAAACAAGAACTAACCACCCAGCTTGAATTTGTCTTTGCATCACTCTGTACCAAAATGAAGATCCCTACAGATGACCCTTTCTCTGATGCACCTCCAAAGACCGAAGGTGAACATTCCTCCCATTCCCATACCTTTCAACCCCATCACTTTCAACGTGACCTACGCCTCCCATGAGTGGATGTGACCAAATTTGATGGCTCGGACCCCACTGGTTGGGTAACCCAAATGGAACATTATTTCTCTTTATACGGCATTACAGATGACTTGGCCAAACTTCAGTATGGTGTTATCCATCTAGATCAAGAATGTTGGCAATGGTGGGAATGGAGAAAAACTTCCTGTCAAGGGTATATTTCTTGGACCCAATTTGTGACTGAGCTTTATGAACGCTTTGACACAGACACCAACCATTTGGACCATTTGACAAATTTGAAACAATCAGGAATAGTAGAAGACTTCATAGCTACCTTTGAGAGCCTGACTTTTCGAACATAGGGCATGATTGATGCTTTCTTTCGAGAGTGTTTTATCAGTGGCCTCAATGATGAGATCCGGGCCCATGTCCTCATGGCTTGACCCTCGAGTTGGGTGGGGGCTACTAAAAGAGATAAAGAAGCACAAGAGGTTGTATCCTCTCAAAATCAAAAACCCTCCTTTATCCCTCGCCCTAAACCCATAAATCCCACTACTCCCTCCACCCCATTAAATATCCAAAAATTGTCCAAGGCTGAAATGGTTGAATGCCAACTCAAAGACCTTTGTTATAATTGTGATGAAAAATATTTCCCGGGCCACAAGTGTAAGGAACAAAAGATTTTTATGGCCATCTCTGAGGATATTTCGGAAGAGGATGTTGAAACTCCCCTTGTGTCTGAGTCACTTGAAATCACTGACATAACCCCTCCCTCAGGCCCTCCCGAAGTGGAACCGGTCATTTCCCTCAATGTTCTCACTAGCTTCTCCACTCCCCAAACCCTCAAGTTAATCGGTTACATCAAGCATCAGAAGGTCATCATTCTGGTTGATAGTGGAAGCACCCATAATTTTATTCATCACCACATTGCCCAATAAACTCATTGCTACATCCATGTCATCAACAATTTCCAAATCATGATTGCCAATGGTGGTTCCATGAAATGTGGAGGGCGCTGTGAAAATGTACATCTCCAAATCGGTGACTACCACCTAAAATCCCATATGTTTGCTATCGACATGGGTGGTTGTGACATTGTGTTGGGTGCAGATTGGCTAAGAAATCTGGGTCCATTCTCATGGATTTTAAGGCTTTAACCATGCAATTCGACGAGGAAGGTCACCAATATAAATTCCAAGGCATTACGGCTGGTTCACCTGAGGTCATTAGTTCCCATCGCATGGAAAAGCTACTCAAAAAGGGTCATTCTGGTGTCATTGCCCAACTCCATGCCATACAAGAAACAGAGATACCCTCGATGCCGCAAGACCTCCAAGCCCTCCTTTCTAAACATCAAATGGTATTTTCCACTCCCCAAGGACTCCCTCCTTCCCGCGGTGTTCATGATCATTCCATTTCCCTTGTACCCAGAATCCTTCTTCCCAATATCTGTCTGTATTGCCACCCCTTTTCAAAAAAAAATGAAATGGAGAAAATGGTCCAGGAACTCCTTAATGTAGGTGTTATCCACCCTAGTATGAGCCCTTACACTTCTCCTGTAGTTATTCTACTGAAGAAAGAAGGTTCTTGGAGAATGTTTCCTGACTTCCATGCCCTCAACAAACTGACCATTAAAGACACATTTCCCATTCCTGTCATTGATGACCTTCTGGATGAATTGAGTGGTGCCCAATTCTTTACTAAACTTGATCTTCACTGAGGCTATCACCAGATATGTATGAAAGAGGTAGACATTCCCAATATGGCCTTTCAAAATCATGAGGGCCACTATGAGTTTTTGGTCATGCCCTTTGGCTTGTGTAATGCCCCCTCCACCTTCCAAAGCCTCATGAATCATGTCTTCCATCCCTTTCTCCATCATTTTGTCTTAGTTTCATTTGATGATATCCTCATCTATAGAAAAACCTAGATAGACCATCTTACTCATGTGGATCGAGTTCTCCATCTACTCTCTACGCACCAACTTTTCCTGAAACAGTCTAAATGTGCTTTTGGTGCCTCAGAAGTAGAATACTTGGGTCATATGGTTGGGAAGGATGGTGTCAGGGTGGATCCAAAAAATATTGAAGCTATGCAAGACTGGATGCACCCAAAGAATCTCAAAATATTGCATGGATTTATGGGCTTAATAGGGTATTATCACAAGTTTGTCAAGAATTATGGAAAGATCGCAACACCTCTCACTGCTCTCCTCGAAAATAACTCTTTCACTTTGACTCCAACCGCTGCTCAAGCTTTTCAAACCTTGAAGATGGCCATGTGCACCACTCTGGTTCTATGCCTTCCTGATTTCACAAAGACCTTTGTGTTGGAATGTGATGCCTTAGGGAAAGGAATCGGTGCGGTCCTTATGCAAGAGGGTCGACCTTTGGCCTTCACCAGCAAGAAACTATCTGAAAGGAATCTAGCCAAACCCATTTATGAAAAGGAAATGTTGGCTATTATGCATGTCATTGATCTATGGTGCCTTTATCTCTTGGGGCAACGTTTCCAAATTAAGACAGATCATCAAAGCCTCAATTACTTTCTGGAACAACGCATTTCCTCCTCAGAGAAACAAAAATGGGTGACTAAGCTCTTTGGATATGATTATGAGATCATTTATAAGAAGGGAAAAGACGATGTGGTGGCAGATGCACTGTCCCAAAAATATGAAGAAGAAGGATCCCTTTTTTCTCTTTCCTTCATTGTACCGTATTGGCTCCAAGTTGTGCGCTCAGAATGGCTACAAGATCCCAAAAGTTTGCATCTGATCCATCAATTGTAGACCAATGCTCCATCTCCCCTAGGGTACTCTTGGCTCCAGGATGAGCTTCAATACAAAGGCCATTTGTATTTAAGAAAACAATCAAAGCTTAAATCCATGGTACTTTCTGAG
This sequence comes from Picea engelmannii, assembly GCA_009831015.1. Lineage (NCBI taxonomy): Eukaryota > Viridiplantae > Streptophyta > Pinopsida > Pinales > Pinaceae > Picea > Picea engelmannii. The sequence continues at coordinate 2,357,366 of ML777648.1, forward strand.
CTTCATGCTACACCCACAGCGGGGCACTCTGGGTTCACCAAAACCTATGACAGGGTCAAACGTTCTTTTTTCTGGGATGGTATGAAACATGAAATCCATAATTTTGTCACTGAATGTGAGGTGTGTCAATGCAACAAGGGAGAAATAGGCAAATATCTGGGCACACTAAAACCGCTTCCGATTCCTCCTGCTATTTGGAAGGATATCTCTATGGACTTTATTACCGGCTTACCCAAATAGGGAAATAAATCAGTCATAATGGTGGTTGTGGATCACCTTTCCAAGTATGCTCATTTCTGCACTCTTCAACACACATTTACTGCATCCACAGTGGTTCAAATTTTCATGGACTAGGTCTTCAAGCTTCCTGGCATGCCGCACTCTATTATTTCTAATCATGACCCAACTTTCACAAGATATTTTTGGCAAGAACTGTTTAAGCTATAGGGAACCCAATTGCATCTCAGCATAGCTTATCATCCCCAGACTGATGGTCAAACAGAAGTTGTCAGCAAGTTTTTGGAAACATATCTGAGGTGTTTTTCCTCTAAAAATTAAAATCAATGGGCTTAATGGTTACCCCAAGCTGAATTGTGGTACAACACTTCCTACCATACAACTACACGCATGACTCCTTTTCAAGCAGTATATGGACAAAAGCCACCTTCAGTTCTTTCATACTTACCAGGTACCTCGAAGGTCCAGGCAGTTGACCAAACACTTACAGTTAGAGAGGATATTCTTCGTACCCTTAAAGAGAACTTGGTCATGGCACAGAATCAGATGAAGCAACAAGTAGATCAAGGTCGCTCTAAACGTCAATATACAAAAGGGGATCATGTGTTTCTATGACTGCAACCATACAATCAAACTTCCCTTAAGGCCGGGTATTGTCAGAAGCTAGCGCCCAAATTTTATGGTCCTTATACAGTTCTCAAGTGTGTGGGACAAGTCACCTATCAATTAGCTCTACCCAGTCAGTCAAAGCTACATCCTGTTTTTCATGTTTCATGCTTAAAGAAGGTGATTGGAACTAGTTTCCAAATTCAAACCAACCTTCTCGAGTTAGATAAAGAAGGATCCATTTTTCTATAGCCATAAGAAGTTTTGGACTAGCGTGAACATCGCTTATGTCAGAGAACCATCAAGGAAGTGCTATTCCAGTGGAAAGATACAACTCTAGCAGATGCCACTTGGGAACCAGCTACCATTCTGCAGCAGTTTCCACATCTCAAGCCTTGAGGACAAGGTTATTTTTAAGGGGTCGCACATGTTAGGTCCTTTCAATAAAATAGAATAAGGCGGATGTAAGAATACCTAATAGAAGCTTCCACTTCTAGAAGGATCTTCCTCTAGATTCTTCTCTTGATAGACATATTTAGTATAAATAAGGGTCGAGGGTATGAAAACCCTAGCTTGAAGATTATTGTAACAGAGCACTGATCGACTGGAGGTTGCCCCCTCAAAGAGGCCCGTGAAAATTTCTTTTTGAATCAAAGTGTTATTTATGTTGTTATTCTTATATCATTTATGTGTTATTGTGGAGATTATGCTAGTTATATTATTGTTATTCTGCCATTTCTAGCATTTTATTTTTGTTCTACATACTTTTTATATATGGTATATTACACGACGATCGGTGATATGTTTAACGTGGAAAAATCATTTATTTTAATCTTTTTAGGTTTTCCTCGATCCCACGCAAGCGCATCAGTCATCATCTATCAGTGGTTTCTTTATGGTTTTTTGTCAATGTTTATCCCTCCTGTAATTTTTTGATGCCAATGGAGATCAACTATCTCTTTAAATTTCATGGATAATAACTCATGCAAACCAACTCTACCTCCTACCGATTTCAATTATGCATTGGTGATCGACGATTAGTGTAACTCTATGGCCACTTTACTTTCTTGAATTTTTCCAACGCCGAATACAAGCGCGTTAGATGCAATGTTAGATACATATTCTTAGTTAGGATGTCAAGTTATTTTAGACACAAGGTTTCATTTAACAAGTTCAAGAAAACCTGACTTGATTGATAAGAGTCATGAAAACAAAACAAAATAAACCATTCCCCAAAGTGAACTTAATTTAGATAGTAAAAGAAAACAAGTGGTTCCCAAAAAGTGATAGAATTTCATAAGGCTTTTTAGGCTGTGTTGAGAACTCAACAAATGGAAATTGACTAGGCGAAAGAAAAACCTTTGTTCCTTCCTCAAGCTTAGTTGATGCAGAAGATGGTTAAGAACCTAACTGGTTTTACTTTTATCAGAGTCTCTCCTATCCTTGCATTTACAATTCCCCTAGTTCATGAATCTGGGCCCGCCTATGGGGTTTCAACCTTTATTCCACCTTCATTCCTCTTGACCATGACCCACACCCCCTTTTGACAAGAGCTGAGTAAAGCATTCACTAGGACCAGGCCTTTTAATTATCATCATTTTCTTGTTGCGGTGTTGCTCCGCTGCCAGTGATCATCCATAGCCTCAGCAGAGTCACCCCGACTTTACAGAACTTGCTTTGTTTCCAATGAGAATCCATAGCCCCAACAGATTTATCTACATACCCTCTCCTAATTTGCACTCATTTGATATAATTGATTTATTTTTGGGCGAATATTCCCTGAGTGAGTGGGTCATGAGGACGTTTGTTATCTGCAAGATGATATGGTTAAGGTGAAATTCTTCATATCTCTATCTTGAGATACATGTGGCCCTTTCCAACTTTCCATCTTTCCCTTTAGGTTTTACTAGACCACCAGGCAGAAAATTCATCACTTGCCAAGGTTCTTTATTCACAACAGTCTGATACAAAACTCTTTTAAGAAAAACATAGTTTTCCCAACGTTTCTTGTGTTGTATGTAAGAATGAGTCAGGAACAAAGTTTACTGTACCATATTTATTAAGGTCAACCAATGCCTTGCGGAAAAAAAATTTATTGCACAAAAAATAGCCCACAAAAAAAAACAGAAATAAAGGACTTTGTAATCATCCTACCTACACATAAAATAACATGAAAACACACACACACACATTTTTATTTTTTAACAAAAATATTGTATTAGGGCTTGGCCATTCACCAGGAGGGTGTTGAGTTCCCCCCTCATGTTTTTCAAATGATACGTTCCT
>ML777648.1:2360594-2377918 GCA_009831015.1 Picea engelmannii
AAAGGCATACCAAGCCTTGTGATTAGTTGTTGTTCTATGAATTTGATTACCACCTTTTCATTCACGTGAGTCAAAGGGATGGCCTCTTCCCATTTCGTAAAATAGTTCATAGCAGTCAGTATGTATCTATGTTGTTTTAAAGAGCTTGAGGTAATATCCCCTATGACATCTAACCCCCATTTGTCAAATAGTTTGGATATGGCCACTAGTTGGTGTGGGACAACTACTATTTTTCCCCTCCCTGCGCTTATTTGACAAGCTTTGTAGTTTCTAACATATTTATGAGCATCTCTAAATAGCGTAGGACAATAATAGCCAAATCTCATTATCTTGTGAGAGGTGGTATTCCCTACAAATTTTCCAACCGTAGGACCATCATGGAGCTCCTTCATAACCTTGTTTGCGTCTTCATGTTTGAGAAATCTCAAAAGTACCCCATCATAATTTATGTGGAAGAGCACCGAATTTATGAGGCGATATTGTGTTGATTTCAGTCTAAGAGATCTCCTTTCCTTAGGGATTAGTTTTTCGGGGCAAGTCCCATGATGCAAGAGATAAATTAGTTTTCCATAAAAGGACTCCTTCCCTAGGGGAACATATAAATCTTCACTACACCATAATGCCAATTCATTTTCCCACCCAGAGTCTTCATTTACTTGGTCTTGGGATTCAACGACCAGTTTACACAATCCTTGTCCCTTAAGGAGTTTGGAAAGTTTTATATCTAGATAAAATTCTTGGATAACTACCATCCAATTTCCCCTTCTTTCCCCCATATCTTGTTGGGTGAATAGGGATCGGATTGTGGGGTGAGGCACAATGGATTTAGTGTGATTTTTTAGGATGTAAGATCTAAATTTGTTTACTTCTTTGTACATCGTATAAGCATGTTTTAATATAGAAGGATAATTCAGTTCAACCCCTTGGAGATTAGTGATGATAAATGGGACTGACGCCTCATTGTTTTCATCGTCCTTCTTAGTCAATACTGCAACTAAAGATTGGTCGGAGGAAACAATATAGAGGAAAAAATATTTGCTAAAGTTGGGACTTCACAGCACCGGAGCTTGAGATATTGAAGTCTTGATACTGTTGAAATATTTTTTTCGCTCATCATCCCACTTAAAGTCAACATCCTTATGAATCATTTTTTGTAAGGGTTTGATAGTTTCAGCGAAATCAAGGGTGAAATTCCTCACAAAATCTATTTTCCCAAAGAAGGATTGCATAGCCTTTTTGTTGAGGGGTAAGGGAAGCTGATCTATTGCCTTAATTCGTTCTAGGTCTATGTGAATTCCTGTTTCAGATATAATATGACCTAGTAATTTCCCTTCCTTGAAACCAAGGATAGTTTTCTTAGGGTTTAAACATATACTATATTTTCTACACCTTTCGAAAATTTGGGTTAGATGTTGGATGTGTTCTTCTTTGTTATTTGAATACATTGTCACATCATCCAAATAGAATACTATACACTTGTTGATGAATCCATGAAAATATACGCCCATGGCCCTCTGGAAGTTTTCCCCTGCATTAATTAACCCAAAGGGAATTCATTTATAAGAAAAGGTTCCCCACTTGGTTCAGAATGTATTTTCCAATCAGTCTTCCTCTAAAACTAAAACCTGGTTGTCCCTGAAAAACCGTCTAAAAGGGAGAAAATTTCAAAACCAGACACGGTCTGCAAGAGCTGTTCCATTGGTGGGACTAGGTAGTTATCCTTTTTTGATGTTCCGTTGATGTTTTTGAAATCTACACATAGGCGTATTTCCCCATATGTTTTCTTTACAAGAACCAAATTTTCTACCCAGGCAGAGTTTCTAACTTGAAAGATAATTTTAGCATCTAGTATTTCTTTAACTCTTGACACATGAGGGGTTCCAGAGATGGGTGGTACTTATGGATATTCTGTTGGAAGTTTTTTACTTTGGATTTTAATGTGATTGTGTGTTGAATAATAAAATTTTCATAAGTTTTCATATCTCGGTAGCACCACACAAAAACATCTTGATATTCTATGAAAAGTTTGAGATAGGATTTCCTTTCTTCTTTAGACATTGTCTTTCCTAGATTTATATTCTTAGGGTTTTTCGGGGTTCCTATATTTATAGTCTCATACTTGGGAAACAAGATCCCTTTCTTTGTGTTTTTTGACCCTTTAAATCTTTCCCTTAATTCAAAGAGGTTCTCCAAATTGGCTACCCCTTTCAGTATCGTGTGAAACTTTGGTTTGTTACAAGAGTGATTTGTTTCACCTCTTTGTTCATGGGAATCGGTTTCTACTAACTCCTCTTGGAATACTTCATCATCAATAGCCAGGTATTTAAAATTTTCCTGATTGGTCAGGAAATTTATAATCTGTTCATCTCCTTCAAAGACATTCCAATTAGAAATATTGTTGGGCACTCATGGTTTTTAGAGTAGTTCCATAGTGAACCTAGAAGCTTCATAGTCTTCCAAAAGAGAAATCCTTGAGGTAGCAGTGGCTAGGGAATCAACAAGAGTATTATTTTTCCTAGGAATCATTGTTATATTGAAGGCCTAAAAAATTTCTATTATTCTGTGCACTTCCTGTTGATAATTCCTCAAGTGGGGAGAGTTGCAATGTATAGTATTCTTTACTTGCCTGACGATAATTTCAGAGTCTCCAAATTTTTTTAGTTCTTTAATGTTTAAGTCTATGGATTTCTTTAGTCCTTGCACTAAAGCTTCATATTCGAAAGTATTATTAGTGCATTCAAATTCTAGTCTTTAGGACATGAAATTTTGTTTCCCCTTTGGGTCAATGAGGATACATCCTGCTCCCGACCTTTCTTGTGATTTAGACCCATAAAAGTATAAGGTCCAAAATTGTGAGCGAAAATCATCAACTTCTCCATGCCTACTAATTTCCTCCTCTCGACCTATTTTGTCTATGGTTTCCAAAAAAGGTTCTTGACAGAAGAGGGTTTCTTCCTCCGCTACCAGTAGATTTACTTAAACTCATTTTAGAGTTTTGAGTAAGAGGTACATCAGATGAGAGAGGGGAGAAATTGTCGAAATCATAATTGCACGAGTAGTTCCCTAGCACAGTGAAATATGTCGACGAGGGTTCATTGAAGGCTTCTAAGTCAGTGATAGTATGTTTGAGATACCTTTCCCTATCGATCCTAATCATTTTTGTGTGTCCCTTTAATGGAAAACAAAGGTGATCCCAGTTCATGCTAAAGTATCCATTCAACTTCTCAAACCAATATCGACTAAGTAGAATCCCATAAACTTTTGGTATATCTACTACAATGATGTCAATCACTTGAACAAATTTCGGGTGTGTAGCCATTTTGATCATGACATCCTTGAGTTCTCTAATAAATTTTACCTGAGTCCTGACTAGTTGTATAATGTGTTTATCACTTTTGAGTGAGACTTCATTTAATTTCTTGCAGATAGATAATGGCATGACATTAGAGGATTCCCCTGAGTCAACTAAATGCTTTCCTTTTTTATCTACAGAGAAAGTGTTCACATTTGGTTTATTCTTCAGGTCTGTGGGAGCTAGAGTTTCCCCTTGGTCAATGATTATTATAGGGGTTTCTACTGACTTTAAGGCTTGTAACAAAAATTCCTTTTGTTGGGGAATTCTACATATGTCCATGACCGACACATTAGCCTTCAATATTTTTAAGTATTCAACTATGTTGTAGTCTATCTTGGGTGATTCCCGTGTATTGATGTTTATAGGATTTCTTTGGGAGAAAAAAGGTTCTTTCGGGTGATCGACTATTTTTTTTCCTCTCGAGGTTTGGACAATGGTAAGGTAATTTGAGACTGACTAAACCCTACTTCGCGTTTTCACAACCAAAACCTCAGTGGGTGGTTCTTGAAACTCAAATGTATCATCGGAAGGCATCCGCAAGTTGGGATCCCAAAAAAACATGGTTGTTTCTTCCATCGGGTCAACTTCCTCCTGATCTGCAATATTCACTGTTGAACCGCTTGATTGTTCAGTAAGGGAAACTTCGTTTAGGAACCAATTGGCCATCAAATTCATGGCATGTGGCCATTGTGGACAGTCTATTTTAGAATGTTTTTCTTGATGATATGTACAGAAAGAGTATGATGCTATATTTCCTAAGTCAATTTTTAAGTTGGCTAGGGGAGGTTCAGTTGCTTTGAACGGTGGGTTTCTCTTAAAAAAGGGTTTATAAGGCCTTTGGCCTTGGTTTCCTTCCCCATCATTTCTTTTCATGTCTACGATTTCATTTGAAAATTTCTTTATCATCCGTTGTACATCTTCTATGTCTCTGCTTCCCTTTTCAGGACCTTGTTCTCTTTGTTTTCTTGGGGGTTTGGTCAACAAGAGTCCTCTCCTGGGTAGAAGTTGAGGTTCCTTATTAACTAGTGAGATCTGGCTCTCTTTACATCCCTTCATTTGGAATTCAATTGTTTTAGCTTCCTCCAAATTTTTAGCTAGGGTATGCTTGTAAACCCTTTTTACAAACATGGTTATAGAAGCAGGGAGACCATTAGCATATACCTCAATTTGCAACACCTTAGTGGGTTTAGATTCGGGTTGAAATTTGTTCAAGATAGTGGTGAATCTTTTATTTAAGTCTTTAAACTTTTCTTTTGAACTCATGGTGGTGGAGAATAGTTCATCCATTAAAGCTCTTGTAGTGGTTTCTTCTGCAAATTTGTCTAAAAAATCCTTTTGAAACATAGTCCAACTAGTTATGGACCCTACGGGAAAGTTAAAATATCACGTTGAGGTTGAATTCTCAAAGGTATAGGGAAAAACACTGCATACTACTTCCTCATGTTGGACATTCATCTGTGTAATAGCTAGAATGAACTTTTTAATATGGTCTTCAGGAAATCCAGAGGCTTCAGGGTCAAACTTGGGAAGTAAGGTTTCTAGATGTCAAGGGAGGTTATGTACCCGTCCAGGGATTGCCAATGAATATATGGCCAACCAAGTGTTACACATCAAAATTACTCACTTCAATAGTGTCGCAAGTGTCGTCATTACAAATGTTGTACATGTCGCATCTTGTCTGCAAGTGTCGCATCTTGTCCGCAAGTGTCACATCTTGACTACAAGTGTCACAAGTGTCACAAACATCTTGCCTATGTCGTGTCTCTAATGACATTACATGGACACTTAAAACACCTCAAAGACTAGTTTTAAAGAAGATAATTTAGTTGAAAAAGAGTACAAACATTTTTCCACTGGAAAAAACACTCAAAAATGGATTTTGGAGGGAAGTGCTCCCCTACCCACCATCAGGGAGTGCCAGCATTCCCTAGGCCTCTTTGGGGGAGCATTAAAACACTCTGTGTACCCTTTCAGGGGAGAGTTGAAATTCTATGTGTACCCTTTTGGGGGAGCGCAACCTTTTCTGAGCGAATTTTTGGTTTGTTGACCTAAAATGGGGAAAAATCCCCTCAATTTCTGAAGGTGGATGGATTCGAACAGAAGGTCAAGGCATGATCTTAGGGAATATCCTCAACTGAAGGAGAAGTGGTGCAGGCGCACTCGCAAGCACGTCCACTCACAGGATCTTCTCTTCTCTACTGGCCCGAAGAACACTAAGTCTCTTCTATTTCCCTATCGAGAAATCTGTGCCCACAACAAACTCTCCACGGGATCGCCTCTTTTCAATCGGGAGATCGGAATAAATCTCATGATCTCGCGAGTTCGTGAGTCGAATCTTCCGACTCTTCCTTTCCAATATTGCGATACCCGAACCAACGATATGGTTATGGCTCCTTTCCTCGTCAGCGCCCTCCCCACATGTAACCATATGATAGGGTTTAAATATTAGCGCCTCTCACAACTCGCACCTTCGTGAGTTCGTGAGTCGAACTCTGATGCCCTCCTGTTACAATCTCCCGAGACGCGAAAGGTCAACACTGGGTTGACTCCTCCCTTGACACTTTTCGCTTTTCGCAACCTCACAGGTTGGAGCGTCAAGCCTTCACACTCTTATCCCGTGAATCCCAGAGATGTGAGAATTCAATGGAGTGTTGACTCCTTACTCGAGGCAACGTGTGTCCACCCATCAACCATGCGAGCCTCACCTTATGGCTCTGCCACATGTCCACGTGAGCCTCCGCTCTTGGCACTTCGCGACTTCTGATGTCGAAAGTGATCCCTCTCAACCTCTGAACCCCCGAATGCACGATAGGCGATGGGGTTCCCGATCCAATGGTCCTCCTTTGACCTATATCCAATGGCTATTCTTCTTCTCACTCCTCATGTCTTCGCGACTTGGAGCACCCAATGTTTGGGCTCTCACCCTACGAACTTCCGAGTTCGCGATATATTTCGATCTCTGCCACCTGTCCTCCTCAGATGGACGGCTCCTGGTCTTCTCGCCACTTCGCCGCTCGCGAAGTTGAAGGACTTCTCCTTCTGTCCTCCGATGTCCGAGTCCCCGATATGGGAAATCTCACGACACGTGTCCGCTCCCAAACGAACGGCTCAGATGAAAACCTTGCAAATTCGGGGTTTCGGGTGTCGAGTGACTCTCCTCATGTCCTCGATATCCTCGATATCCCGAGTGCCGATATCCTGATGCCTTTCAAGATTTTTCGCTTCTCTGTTCATGAAGACTTAAACTTTGCGTCCCTCTAGTCAGATCCAATGGCTAATGGATATCTGTGTGAGATCCGACGGCTCACGATTTCCTCTTCTTGCACACTCCTCTACTCCTCCGGGACGTGAAATCTTCAACGGTCCAGAATCTATTGGCTAATACAATGACTCACGATCCCTAGAGATTGGGCTCCAGACGTAACCGTATCCTCCTCGCTTCTCTGGCAGATCTGAAGGCTGGCAGGGTTTCGCAAATCCTCTCCCCAAGATCCTGACCATCTGTCTTCTTCTCCTTGATACATTCACGAAATGAACCAAGGACTCCTTCCTGGACTTAATCAACTGTGACCCAAACCTCTGTCGCCTTGAGTCACTCGATATGCTCCAAATCTTTGTGCTACCTTCAACAACTTCAAAGGATTTATCCCTCCTAAGATTTCTCACAACTCTGAGTCTTAGAGAAGATTTTGTTTTGTGCACATTCCTTGCGGCAACCTCCAGATGCCTTCAAATATCTGAGAACCCTTCGACTCTGTGCACACCTCCAGCAGCAGTCCTCCAATGCTTCGCTCAGATTCACAACTGATACTTTCCTTAGCCTGCACACCCCTTGAACGACTCCTATGCCCAACTGCACTTTTGAGAGAATGAGAGAAAAAGCAACCCTATCTGAACCCTTTGTCAATGCACTCCTTGCAGGCAACTTCGACTACACTCCTTGCAGGAACTCTTGTTTAGATAGAGGAACAATTGAAACTCATTCCTTCACCCTTTCAGACTTCAATCTCAAAGAATGAAATCGTATACACAACATATAAAGCAAATGTATAACAGGAAGCAAACCTTCATGAGCATATCATTCAACATCAATACACAAAGAACAACACAAACCATGAATCTGAATCAACTCTTTCTATTAATTCAAATGCATGTACATGGGTGTTCTTACACAACTCTCTGCATGCTCTTTCTCTTCCTAAATAATGTTACAATACGCAATGAGGGTGTCTATATCCCATTTCCCTCTTGCGCTCTCAAACTGTCTAATCTAGAATTAAATTCTATCTACCTCCACTAACTACTTTAAATGCCTTCTACCTACTAAGGATGAGAGAGAGTTGCTCAAGGTCCCGTTACATTACACAAGTGTGCCTCGTCTTAATGGCTTCATTTAAGATTGTGCAACAACTTCAAGGAACTTCAAAATTTGGGCTGGCCCTTTCCAGCTGTCCATTGTCTTCCGTGCTGGCTCTCTTAATGTGTTGGCGATGCTCCTGCATCATACTTCATCGCTTGAAAAAAATTTCATGGGCTCCTGTCCATGAGCTCATGCACGATCTGCCCATGCTTCTGTATTTTTTCTTCGCCTTCCCAGCTGGCATCTTCAACTGGATGGTTCTTCCATTTGACCAGATACTCAAAATATTATTTTCGTCTGGTCTTCTTGCTGACTCTCTTATCCAATATGCACTCCATCTATGGCTTATCCGCAACCTCCATCTTCTTCGTCCTTTGGATCACTGGCTTCTCATTTCTAGTCTCTGTTTCTTCAGCCTTATATGGGTACAAATCCAAGATATTGAATATCGGAGAAATTCCGATCCCATTGGGTAATTCAATCTCGTAAGCATTTTCCCCACATTTCTTCAAGACCCTACATGGCTCGATTTTCTTCATCTTCAGCTTATTATATGTTCCTCTCTGGAACCTTTCCTTTCTCAAGTGTTCCAGAACTAAGTCACCAACCTCAAACTGAAGTTGTCTTCTATGTTGATCTTCTCTATGCTTGTACTCCTGGCTTGAATTCTACAGTCGCTCCTTCACCTGGCTGTGAAGTTCTTTCATTTCCTCTGCGAATTCTTCTGCACTAGCGCTCCTAGTCGCAGTCTGTTCTGAATCCCTCAGTTCAGAAATTCCTCTCAGCTGCATGCCATAGACAACTTGAAATGGACTCTATCATGTTCTCCTATTGACTGATTCATTATAAGTAAACTCTGGCTGCGACAATATATTGTCCAAACTGCTATGGTGCTCTGTCACCAAGATTCTCAACAAATCTCCTCGAATTTTGTTTACCACTTCTATCTGTCCATCCATCTGCAGATGATACGCTGAACTAAACAAAAAGTTAGTTCCCATCTTCTTCCATAAGGTTCTCTAGAAATTCCCTATGAACTTCGTATCTCGATCCGAAACTATGCTCCTTGGCAAGCCGTGAAGTCGAATGACTTCTTTGAAAAATAGGTTCATGATGTGAGCCGCGTCACTGGTTTTCTGACATGGGATAAAATGTGCCATCTTGGAAAATCTATCCACCACCACAAAGATCTAATCAAATCCTCTTTGCATCCTTGGCAACCCCAATATGAATTCCATGCTAATTTCATCCCACGACCTCTCTGGTATGGGCAATGGTTGATAAAAACCTGCATTCTGCTTCCTCCCCTTCGAATGCTGGCAAATCCTGCATCTGTCCACAAATCTCTTGACCTTTGATCGCATCCCTGGCCAAAAGTATGACTCACTTATCTTTATGAATGCTTTTTCATGACCGAAATGTCCGACCAATCCTCTGTTGTGTTTCTCCTTCAGCAGATTCTCTCTCATGGATAAATTCGGGATACACAACTGATTTCCTTTAAACAAAAATCCTTCCTGGATCATGTACTCGGCCCACTGGCTTCTATCCCTGAGGACTGGATTCTTGGATGCTTCATACAATTCCTTGAAGTCTGGATCATCTACATACATGTCTCTCAAATCATCAAAACCCAATGTTTTGACTTTGAATTCCTGCAACAACAAACAGTTCATGCTCAAAGAATTAACAACTTTGTTAGTAGTACCAGAAATATGTTTTATCACAAAAATGAAAATTTTCATATACTCAACCCATTTGACATGTTTCTAATTCAACTTCTCCTGTTGAGTCACAAACTGCAATGCATGATTATCATTGTACAAGACAAATTCTTTGGGTATCAAGTAATGCCTCCATTTCTTCAATGCATGGATGATAGCATAAAACTCCTTATCATATGTGGAGTACTTCACCTTCACCTCATTCAAATTCTCGCTGAAATATTCTATCAGTCTGTCTTCCTGACTTAAGACCACCCCTATTGCAAATCCACTTGCATCGCATTTCACCTGAAATGTCTTTTGAAAATAAAGCAACACCATAATTGGTTGTTCCGTAATTTTCCTCTTCAACAGATTAAAAAAATTCTCAGCCTCTTCTGTCCAGTGAAAATATTTGTGTCTTTTCTTCACTGTATCCATCATCGCTGTGCTAATTCCACTGAAATTCCTAATTAATATTCGGTAGAAGCTAGCCAACCCGTGAAAACTTCTCACCTCAAATATGTTCTTCGGTGATGGCCAATTATTGATCACTTCTACCTTATCTGGATCCATCCTCAACTCATTTGCTGAAATAACAAATCCCAAGTAAATGAGTTTTGTCTTCATGAATGAGGATTTCTTCATGTTTATCAATAGCTTCTCCTGCTACAATTTCTGCATCACTGTAGCCAAATGCTTCAGATGCTCCGCTGTTGTTTTATTGAAAACCAGTATGTCATCCAAATACACAATGACAAATTTCCCGATGAAATCCTTCAGGACTTCGTTCATCAACCTCATGAAGGTACTCGACACATTTGTTAAGCCAAATGACATGACAAGCCATTCATACAAACCCTCATTAGTTTTGAATGTTGTCTTCCATTCATCACCCTCTCTCATGCGGATCTGGTGATAACCACTTTTCAAATCAATATTTGAAAAATATCTTGCTCCACTCAAGCAATCCATCAGATCATCCATCCTGGGCAATGGAAATCTGTACCTGATGGTTATCTTGTTAATCACCCTCGAGTCAGTACACATCCTCCAGCCTCCGTCTTTCTTCAGACTGAGTACTGTTGTAACAACACATGGACTCAAGCTTTCTCTGACCAACCCTTTGTCCAACAAATCCTGGACTTGTCTCTTAACCTCTTCATTTTCTTGCGACGTCAGTCTGTACGTGGCTTTGTTTGGAAAAATGGATCCTGGTATGAGATCGATATGATGACTCACACTCCTGATTGGTGGCAACGAATGAGGTAATTCGTCCACTACAATATCAACGAACTCTTCCAGCAGTTCCTAAACCTCCTCTAGAAAATCATCCATTCTTGTGCTAGTCAGAACAATCCTCGGCTTTCTGACCACAATGAACTGTGGATCCTCCTTCTTCTTAACCTCGGTAAGAAGTTCCTTCCAACTCATGAGAAGTACAATGTTACTCACTTCCGGCTTCACCTCCTTATCTTTAATTGGAAGCAACATGTGTGTCCTCCCATTCTTCTCTAGGGTGTATGTGTTCATTCTCCCATCATGAATCACATTTCTGTCATATTCCCATGGTCTACCCAGTAATAGATGACAAACATCCATAGGAATAACATCACACATAATCTTATCATTATATCCTCCTATTTTGAATTCAGCTAAACACTGTTTAGTGACGTTTACCTGATGTCCCTTTTGTAGCCATGAAACTCTATATGGGCTTGGATGATCAGTCGCCTCTAGCTCCAGCTTCTCTACCATCTTAGTTGAAATGAGATTGTCCATGCTACTGCTGTCTATAATGACCTTGCACACCTTGTCCTTGGTCTTGCAAGCAGTCTTGAAAAGTCTGGTCCTTTGGACTGAACTTTCCACCTCTTTCTCTGGTGTCAAAAGGAATTTTCGCATCATCAACAATCTTCCACCTTCAACGTCTTCTGTCTCAACATCTCGCCTCTGTGCCTCGGCGATGTGAGCTTATCCAGTTTCTTTATTTTTCTTTGGACACTCATAAGACTTGTGCCCATTCTTTCCACATGTGAAGCATGTGATTACTCCACCTCTTCCTCTTCCTCTACCTCTGGTATGAGGAAACCTATTATTATCATCATATCCTCCTCTCTGCTCAATATATTGTTCTCTTTTCTCTGCATATTTCCCTCGTTGTGAACTTCCACCTCTCTCTGTTCGAGTCTAAGGTTTCTTCCAGTCGTCCCTAGGCTTTTGGGTTCTTTCCTAGGCAACTGATTTTCCCCTGGGCTGACTTCTGCCTCTGCCCCTCTGACTCTGCTTTCGGCTCAGCTTCTCTTCAGCTTTCAAAGCCATCTGATAATCATCTTCTACCATTCAGATGGTCACCATACTCATTTCATCCTGAATCTCATATCTCAAGCCATTCATATACCTGGCCACTTTTTCGTCATTTCTTTCATGATGACCTTCCCTGATATTCAACCTGTAAAACTCCTCAGTATATTCCTTCACTGTCATCAGCTTCTATCTCAGGTTCTGCATCCTCCTGAACAGAGAAATTTGATAGTCCATGGGAATGAATTTTGCCTTCATTTTTGCAATCATCCTATCCCAACTCTTAATTTTTTGCTTGCCTTGTCAATGCCTATCAGCTTCTAGTTCATCCCACCACAAGGATGCATGTCCTTTTAATCTTGTGACGACATGCCTGACTTTATTGTCCTCTTCGATATCTTCATAGTCAAAATATGTGTCTAGAGCTCTAATCCAGTCTAGAAGCTCTTCTACATCCAGATTTCCCTCATAAACTGGAATGTCCATCTTCACCTTTGTACCCATTCTTGCAACAGCTTTAAGTAAGCACTCATTTGCTGCATCTTCTGCTGTGACTTCTTCTTCTCTATGTCCACCATAATCTTCATTTTCAGACTCACTGATATCTTCTACATCAGCTGTGCACCTTTGTCTTATCTCCATGTCCACAATTCTAGCGCATAAGTTATGAAAATCTCTTTCTACTTCTGGATTTTGCACTTCTTTACCCCTTCCTCTGGACATCTCCCTTTCCTCCTCTGGATCGGGTGATTGTCTATCTCTTCTTCTCGACGGCATGGAAAATTCTCCTTTTCCCCGCTACAGAAAGCAAAGAAGATTTTCTAAGCTCTGATACCACTTGGTGTAGGCGCGCTCGCAAGCACGTCCACTCACAGGATCTTCTCTTCTCTACTGGCTTGAAGAACACTAAGGCTCTTCTATTTCCCTATCGATAAATCCGTGCCCACAACAAAATCTCCATGTGATCTCCTCTTTACAATCAGGAGATCATAATAAATCTTGCGATCTCGCGAGTTCATGAGTCGAAGCTTCCGACTCTTCCTTTCCAATCTTGCGATACCCGAACCGACGATACAGTTATGGCTCCTTTCCTTGTCAGTGCCCTCCCCACATGTAACCATAGGCTAGGGCTTAAATATCAACACCTCTCGCAACTCGCACCTTCATGAGTTCATGAGTCGAACTCTCATGCCCTCCTGTTACGATCTCCTGAGATGCGATAGGTCAACGCCGGGTTGACTCCTCCCTTGACACTTTTCGCTTTTTGCAACCTCGCAAGTTGGAGCGTCAAACCTTCACACTCTTATCCCGTGAATCCCAGAGATGTGAGAATTCAACGAAGTGTTGACTCCTTTCTCTAGGCAATGCGTGTCCACCCATCAACCACGCGGGCCTCACCTTATGGCTCTGCCACGTGTCCACACGAGCCTCCACTCTCGGCACTTTGTGACTTCTGATGTCGAAAGTGACCCCTCTCAACCTCTGAACCCGCGAATGCATGATAGGCGATGGGGTTTCCGATCCAACGATCCTCCTACGACCCAGATCCAATGGCTATTCTTCTTCTCGCTCCTCACATCTTCGCGACTTGGAGCACCCAATGTTTGGGCTCTCACCCTGCGAACTTCTGAGTTCACGAGATCTTTCGATCTCTACCACCTGTCCTCCTCAGATGGATGGATCCTAGTATTCTCGCCACTTCGCCGCTCGTGAAGTTGAAGGACTTCCCCTTCTGTCCTCTGATGTCCAAGTCCCTGATATGGGAAATCTCGCAACACACGTCTGCTCCCAAACGAACGGCTCAGATCAAAACCTCACAAATTTGGGGTTTCGGGTGTCGAGTGACTCTCCTCATGTCCTCAATATCCCCGATATCCTGATGCCTTTCAGGATTTTTCACTTCTCTGTTCACGAAGACTTAAACTTCGCGTCCCTCCGGTCAGATCCAAGGGATGACAGATATCTATGTGAGATCCGACAGCTCACGATTTCCTCTTCTTGTGCACTCCTCTACTCCTCCGGGACGTGAAATCTTCAACAATCCAGAATCTATTGGCTGATCCAACGACTCATGATCCCTAGAGCTTGGGCTTCGGACGTAACCATATCCTCCTCGCTTCTCTGGCAGATCTGACGGCTGGTGAGGTTTCGAAAATCCTCTCCCCAAGATCCTAACTGTCTGTCTTCTTCTCCTCGATACGTTCACAAAATGAACCATGGACTCCTTCCTGGACTTAATCAACTGGGACCCAAACCTCCGTCGCCTTGAGTCACTCGATATGATCCAACTCTTTGTGCTACCTTCAACAGCTTCAAAGGATTTATCCCTCCAGAGCTTTCTCATGACTCTGAGTCTTAGAGAAGATTTTGTTTTGCATGCATTCCTTACGGAAACCTACAGATGCCTTCAAATATCTGAGAACCCTTCGACTCTGTGCACACCTGCAGTAGCGGTCCTCCAATGCTTCGCTCAGATTCACAACTGAGACTTTCTTTAGCCTGCGCACCCCTTGCACGGCTCCTGTGCCCAACTTCACTTTTGAGAGAATGAGAACAAAAGAAACCCTATCTGAACCCTCTATCAATGCACTCCTTGCAGACAAATTCGACTGCACTCCTTGCAAGAACTCTTGTTTAGATAGAGGAACAATTGAAACTCATTCCTTCACCCTTTCAGACTTTAATCTCAAAGCATGAAATCGTATACACAACATATAAAGAAAATGTATAACAAGAAGCAAACCTTCATGAGCATATCATTCAACATCAATACACAGAGAACAACACAAACCATGAATCTGAATCAACTCTTTCTATTAATTCAAATGCCTGTACATGGGTGTTCTTACACAGCTCTCTGCATGCTCTTGCTCTTCCTGAATAATGTTACAATACGCAATGAGGGTGTCTATATCTCGTTTCCCTCTTGCGCTCTCAAACTGTCTAATCTAGAATTAAATTCTATCTACCTCCACTAACTACTTTAAATGCCTTCTACCTACTAAGGACGAGTGCGAGTTGCTCAAGGTCTCGTTACATTACACAAGTGTGCCTTGTCTTAATGGCTTCATTTAAGATTGCGCAACAACTTCAAGGGACTTCAAAATTTGGGTTGGTGCTTTCCAGTTGTCCATTGTCTTCCACGTTGGCTCGCTTGATGTGTTGGCGATGCTCCTGCATCAAGAAGAATCCTAAACTTATCCTAAATATCTCTCAAGTGGTTGGGCCTCTCCAAGGTTATATAAGGAGGCCTTCTCATGGCGAAAGGACAAAAAAGATTGAATATATGAAACCTATGATCTCATAGGTAATATACAATATGTGGAGATTGAGAATTACACCAAACTTATGATCCCATAAGTGAGATTTCATCAAAGAAATCAATGTATATTACTTGAGCAAAGGGGTTGGACAAGGAGAATTGGAAGAAGTTGTTGCACCTTCATCAAAGGATTGTAAGTACTTTTACTTGTTCTTATCAATATATCAATGCTTGGCCTATTTCTTTCAAACTTATGTTTGTTCCACATGAGTTCGTCTTCAATAGATAGATCTATATTTGAGATAATATCAATAGAATAGGAAGTTCTTTGTGTCTTTGTTTGTTTTACAGGACCTATCGAGGAGCTCAGGATTGGAGCTCAGCTTGGATCTTACGAGGACAAACATCATTAACAAGGTACACATCCCTCTTCTTCCTCTTCATATATTATCTTAATTATATCTAAAAAGGATGTCCATGTCCATGTTAAGCACTTTTCTATCTTGGCCTTAGGATTCTAGATACCAAGAGGGAATCCGCTTGTCCGCAGGAGGATTCACTTGTAACAAAAGTTGGTGACTCCACTGGGGAAGAGCTCTGATTTTTGTTTCCTTTCCTAGATATTATTTTGGCCCTTTTCCCACTCATTTGAACTTCTCCATACTATCTATTTTATTCTTAGATATGATTGATTGGCTCTTGATTTCATCATATGCAATTTGATTGACTAAGTTTCCTTGATTTTTTGAGTTTCTGGTTATTTTTCTGAACTTTTGAAGCCTATCCCTCCCCTGCACTTTCTATCAGAGCGTTAACACTTTCTGGTGGTCTTACACAGAGCGTTGGAATGCTCTGGTACCCTTTACATTAGAGCGCTACCCCTTTTTTGTGATAAATCCTCTAGGTTTTCATTCTATGGGTTCAGTTTTTTTCTTTTTGCACTTGCTCAGAGTTTCATACTCTCAGTACATCTTGGTATTGGCCTTCAATACCCTGTTTTATAGGAATTGATCCTCTTTTGTTTGGAAATTTGACATTTTCTTCCCTTGCCTTGAAGTCACTCTTTGTCTTTGTTGACCTAGAGTTAACTTGTTGTTTTCTTCTCATTTATCTGACTGAGTGGAAGTTTTTGTGGGTAAATCCAAAGGTCTGTGAACCTTTAAATTTGATCTTTGAGGTCAGTTTTCAGTATTTCTCTTTTGTTTGAGGATTTTTGGTTCTTGTTTGCAAAATTTGGTTATCTTTGTCTTTCTTGTTTATTCATGACAAGAGTGTATTTTTGTTTGTGTGAGGTTTTCTTCTGATTGTTTAATCCTTAAGTATGATTGACATTAGAAGTTTTACATCTGATTATCATTCACATATAAGCAAAAGGACATATTTTAGTGATTGGTTTGGATATTAGACGACATTTCTGAATTTTTTTAGCATTGCATTGGATTTGATTGAGAAACAATTGTATGAGGATGTTGAAACTCAGTGTTTGATAATGAAAATAACTTTATCTCTTTCCCTTAAATAGACATTCATTGAAAGACAAGACTGCTTATCATTTCCTTGTGTATTTTTTTGGAATTGAGTCAGAATACCATCAGTTTCACTTTCATACACCCCTGAGTAAATAAAAACTATAAAATTATTGCTAATTAAAATTTATCTAGAACATTTTTTTTTTTAGAATCTTCCACCAACATTAGACTAGGACTAGTACTTTGGATTGGGTCGTGAGTACAAATCTCCAAAGTTTTTCAAAAAAAACATTAGCATCTTGCGATAGGGAGAGCAAATCCAATTGTCGTATAGGATTTATGGGATCCCCCTCTCACACAGGGGTTACGCACGAGGTCTCATTCGGGAGAATTGAGGAGATTATCCATCTGTGATTCAATTGTTTGTAGTGGTCAGATCATATATTGGGGGTCACTTGACAGTATACCCATGATTATGTGTGGGAGCCTCTCGAGTTGATTTTAGACTTGTTATCCTACCCATACGTTCGGATCGGACTGTCGACTGTACCTGCCTAGGGGTTGACTTCGAGTTGGTGTCCTTAGTAGCCACAATATTTAGGTACTTACACAAGGTGATGGTGAAGGGAAGTCTCACTGTACCTGGAACAAACATTGTTCAAACTCACTCGGGCTCCTTGGAGGGTAAATCCACAATTACTGTGTGGAAGCTTGGACCAAGGTGAAATTCCGTTAAGTAGGTTTCCATTGTAATTGTTCCACCATATCCTAGCCCCTTCTTGACTTGATCACGCGACATTGGATTTCATCACCAACTAGTACGATCATTGAGAAAAGTTTCGTTTGCTTGGTTTTGATTCCTAGATTTTAT